>VDFB02358056.1:0-50437 GCA_007258455.2 Sequoia sempervirens
TATGAGCATGAATTGTGTAAGTCTTATTTTTTGACATTCTTTGCAATATGGTTTCATGGTCGAGATTACTTTTCACTATTGCATTGAGCTTGGAGACAATATTATATTCTTTATTCTAACAGTAGAGTTGAACCACGTGGCTACTCTTGATTGCAACACATGAAATTTTCCTAGCATGGTATCATTTCTTACGATTGCCTTTAGGGTTGCAATGATGTGAAATGTTGAGACGTGTCTCCAACGATAACTGATTTTGGTGACATGGGTTTACCTCATTGGATAAAAGGTTCCAGCTAGGATAGTTGGCGTTAATTGCAAGTGATTGAGATAGGTGCCATTCTAGGATTATAGTGCATGCCTCAATTGCAATGCGACTTGACAAAAAGGCATTTTAAATTCCTTGTGTTGAAGGTTGTGACTTGCACTACTTGTTGATTTGACTCTTCATGAATGATTAATAGTCAAACATTCAAAGCAATAAACGGCTCGTGGTGCGCCATGCAAACTTTGGCTCATATTAGAATTCAATGTGAAAGATGGCAAATAACATTGAGTTTTAAGGTTATATTGGAGGCTTTGAGACTTTACTTTTAGTTTGCGAAGAGGATAGTTGAGCGAATTGTGAAAGGCGTAAATTTTTCAATTGGCTCTCTGCTGTTGGTTTCGATTTGAAGACATTATAACGTTGATAAAACAAGTATGTTTTAAAATCTCTCTTTGTGCTGATAAGAGTTTTCCATCACTAGGGTTTTTAATTTTAAGGGTATTTACTACTTCCTTGGGTTGTCATCAAATGTTTCTCCATAGCCTAATAGATTCCCATTGCAAGTAAGACAACAATATTGCAAAATGAGTCAAATCATGTCTCAAGATGGTAGGGCAAAGAGAGGTTTAGAGTAGGATCTCTTGAGTCAACTTCCCAATTTTTCCAAAAGGTCAAAGCATGCACAAGGCACATGAATTCTCTCTCAAAGGATTTATGATTGAGTTGTGTCAATTAGGGATGCTATTAATCCCAGTCCAGGGGTAGGAATTGTTTCAATTCTGTTATTATCATAGCACAATGTATAGCCCTGTTTCAAACATCTAGAGTTATGATTTGAGGAAATTATTGGCCCCTAACATATTTGTGAGTGTTGAATTGATTCATGCTATATGTAACAAATACAATGCCAACACTAGAACATTGTATAACAATGAGGGCACACCACTATTGACAATGAACAATGAGTTGATTAGAGAAATTCTTAACCTCAATCCCATGGAAAACATTGAGATTAGTTTTGGTGAATTTTACAAGGAATACAAATGAGACAGATCTAGTCGTAGGGGTAGATGGTTGTCACATTATAAGAAGAAAGGTTTTGGTAGAACACCATTTCCAGAGAGAAAATCAGAGCCTTTCAATGAAGATATATTTGAAGAATATTTCAGAATGAGATATTATGCTTTGTGCTAGGTGCTAGGAATTGATTTCAAACCTCAGATACCAATTTATTTGATGATGTTGGTAGTTGATAATCAACATTGGCATATCAATAGGGATTTTGACTTTGCATCCTTTATTGTTGAGGGAATTCACAAGGAATTAGTGTCTTTTAAGACAAACAATAGGATCCCTTATTTCAAGTGGTATACGATGTTGTGCCATATTTTGTTGCATAATGGAGGAAATATTTGGGATAAAGCCTTGCAATTAAAATGCCAAACCCCTAAAGGAAATTCCATACCCATTCAAGGACAAAATCATATATGGGATTTACATTGCCAATCATCAAATTATGTCTTGTTCAAGAGATATTTTGTACATGTAATATAAGGGTTGTTGAGTCATTGAAGGATGAGGTTATCTGATACTATTATGAATTTCTTGAGACCTAATGGTAAACAGCTTGAGGAAGGACATGATCATAATTGGGGTGATCGGTTCCTCCATTCAGATACAGTAGTCGTCAGGGTTTATGGATCAAATGTTGAGTGACATGTTTTGCCTAAGTGGGTTCCAGATAGAGTGGCTTTCCTTGAGATAATGTGGTAATTGAATGAATCTAACAAACTTCATCTGAGGCAGCATAAAAAGGGTTCTTTCTTCCCACCAACATTTGTGTTCTTAGATTTTATTATCACTTGAAAAGGATTGGAACTCTTGGAACTCTTTGGATTAGTAGAAAAGAGAAGGAATTGTGAACTAGAGCATTTCATTGATCAAGTTAGAAGAAGAGTGGGGAAATTTTCTTATGAACATGAATTCGATGAAGCTAAAGATTTGATCCAAAATTGCATAGCCAAGGCAGAAATTGATGATAGAAGAGATAAATGGTTTAGAATTCATGTTGGAGAAAGAAAGAGAAAGATCTGTGAGGCTGAATACAAGGGAGCATTCATAGAAATCAAAGATCCAATTCTCAGAATGGATAGTTTGGGATTTTTGTCTCTAAGACTCGTTGTAGGGCATGCTATTTAGAACTTTATTGTGGAGGAACAACAACAAGAAGGGTAGGAAGTGGAATTGTCAATTTGCCAACCACTAGTGGTGGATGTTGCAAAAACAAGAGATGAAATTCCACAAGTAGAATTAATGCAACAAGAAAGAGTTACCTTTGGTTGATTATTCAATTGCAAAGGAAGTAGGGGAAAATCAAGTTGATACTCAGGAGATCAACAAGTTAATGCTTCTACTCAAAGGATTGAATTGATTATTCAATTCCAAAAAGGACATTGCTAGATTTGGAGGAAGGGGGTAAAGTTGTGCACGATGTAAGAGCTTTAGCAAGTAAATAATTCTTATCAGATGATGAATTCGTCAAATCTAATGAATTCAAAACTCTCTTTCCAAAGAAGAAATCATAGGCCTTTTGCAAAGAATGAATAAAGAAAGGAGGCAGATTGGAGATGATGAAATCAAGGAGGTAACTTAGAATGTCTAGAAGGAAATTGATTTTGATGTCAACAAAATCACTCAAGAGGAGGGGAGGGGATTAGTCAAAGAAAGTGAGTGTTCACTCCTACTAGGATGGGACATAGCATCTGCCATAGCCTTGGATCTATAAGAAGGTAGGATAACGATGAAGATGTTTCGACATTCGAGGATCAAGCTAAGGAGTTATACTTTGGGTTAGGAATTAGAGTACTAAATTTGAAACCTTAGCTATATGGGCAATAGCTCTTGAGAACAATAAACCTTAGGTAGCTGAGACATAAATGAGCTGATGGGAAATTTGATCACAAGAAGATTGAGTGACACAATTGCCCCACAAGCAACATCCTTGGCAGTGAGCACAACATTGTCTAGTGAGGTAGTAACAAAGAAATTACAGGCAAACTTTGATAAATTATAGTGATTACATTAAGCTGCTATACAAATATAATAGGGTAAAATCATTGATTCCTCCTCAAAGCATTGCATCAAAATCTACAACTCTTCCAATCAGTTTAGGAGATATATCCTAGAGGATACATTCATGTTGAGAATTGTATACGTGAAAGAGAAGCTCAAGTAGAGATTGAATCAAAGAAGGGGAAGAAAATTCTTAGTGATTTGATTAGTAATCTTTCGAATCATTGCTTGTCTTGCATTTCAGATAAAGTTGATGACACATGGGCTTGCTATAGCAATTTAAGAAAGGCCCATATTAGCCATGTTAGCAATTAAGCATCTTTGAGGGATATTGATCTGAATTATTTTGCATAGCGAGGTGTTGGTGGTATTGTGAAAAACACACTAAACAATATGTGAAGCCTTCTAACATTCAAAATATATAAAAAAATTCTATACAATTTGGGAAAACTAGTGGGAGAGCTGTATTCTTGTGGGTCCATATAATTAGGGAAAAATCGTGGGAGACGAGTCCATACAAGTTGGGAAACTCGTGGGAGAGATGAATGCGTATGGGATTCTGTTTAGGAGAGTTAATACAATTTGGAAAACTCATTAGACGAGGTGTATGCCACAACTTGACAAACTCGTTCGAAGAGATGTGTTCTTGCAACTCTGTCTATTGGCTTTAAGTTGAGCCCATTAATATATTTTCAAAGACACTGAAAGGTCACCTCATTCATGCCCTCATTGGAAGTTGAAATGAGTAGCCTAAAATTGAAAGGTCATTACAATTGGATGAAAACAAAATTAAAATATCTTATTTAATTAGATACCCTAACTTGTTTTTGATCATTCCTTCCCCCTTGAGAGGCAATGGGCCCCATTGCATCTAGTTGAAATTATGCCCATTGTTTTCCTTTCTTGCATTTTGTTTCATATCAACCAGACTGTGTTTATTGGTGCCAATATATCTGTCTTATATAATATGCAGTGTTACCCCAAGTTTTCGGGATAGGGACGACAGGGGATGGTGGGACGAGTCCCCAAGTTTCCAATTTTTCAGGAAAAATTTGGGGACGGTGGGGGGACGACTATATAAAATATAGAAAATTGTAAAATATATAGGGAAACTTTAAATATTCATATGAAAACATGGATAAAGCATGCATATATACATTATAGAAACTTAGCATATAACATTTGAATTAAGAATTCATTGTCAATACTCAATATGCATTCAGAATT
The DNA here is from genome assembly GCA_007258455.2 of Sequoia sempervirens. NCBI lineage: Eukaryota > Viridiplantae > Streptophyta > Pinopsida > Cupressales > Cupressaceae > Sequoia > Sequoia sempervirens. Next base: position 4,565 of record VDFB02358056.1, read on the forward strand.
CAGACTTCATTGTGAATATGCATGTGATATTAAACAATAATATACAAGTTATAAACGTATAACAAAATGCCCAAAGCCTACATTGCTGCCATATAGTTTTTTTTTTTCAATTACGATATGAAAACTAAAATAAAAAAACATGGTACACTGCTGCCATCCCCTGGCCGTCCCTTGTCCCCGGGACGGAGAGGGGGGGATTTAGACCCGGGGACGCGTCCCTGTGTAACACTGATAATATGTTGTCTGTGTTAGTAAGGGTCACTAGAACGTTTTGGACCAGACTTCGCAGAGAAATGACCAAGTAATGTGCATACCTATGTAAAGAATCCCTGCTAGTTCTAACACTGCCAAACCACTAATTTGCTATGCAAATGATATATCTGACTGATTTTAGAAATAAATATGTAATTTATTTGATCTCTCCAATAGGATTGCCAGGCAAGAAAAATAATAACAATGCAAGTATATAAACCAATTTGCCAAGAAAGAATGCCCAATTAAGGATCAACATATTCTCATCTGATGTTACTAATTTGCAAATACCTTTTATCAGTCACAAATCAGATTATAAATTACTTGATAACTTAAAAGCACATACCAGATCTTACAAATGCAATTGATGCTGGTCTAGTTCTCAATAAAAACAAATTTTGGGCATTACAATTAGCTGCAGCAACTTCTGGGAATGAGTGCAGCAGACTGGAACCTTCAAGAATGGATGCCACAATGTCATATAATCATTTCTCCACCACAAGATATGCTCAAGACACCTCTATTATGCTAGCCGCCCAAGATAGGAGAGATATGATGCACAAATAGGAGGCGTTTATCTTCATGTCTTACATGCCCAGCAAGACAGGATTAAGCTGCCTTGAGAATACTCCCACGTGCTGCTCTTGCAAGTTCATACAAGCTGAAAACATAGCCATATATATACCACTCTTCTTCAATGAAGGAACCTTGAAACCCCTATAGAAAAATGAAGTAAACTTCTTCAAATGCCTTTGGTACTCTAGTGTGGCACTGTTCACGTGTTACTGTAGCAGCTATTAAATAGTTAAAATCTGATATAGAATGGCTGCCAAGAATGAATCTCCAGGTCTGCTGTAGTTATACCTTCCAATCCTTCAAACCCTAGATGAAATTCTTCACTTTTAAGCACAAATAGAACTCCGGAATGAAGCTCTCCCAAGCAATAATATTAGCTGGTATTTCACAGCCTCAGAATTGCATAAACATTGAAGAGTTTTCGTTCTCCAATGGCTGAAGATGACTGAAACCTTTGGTCTCAAGCTCAAATCCCAAGAACACCAAAATGACAAAGTCAAGTAATCATCAAGAATGAGGTTGATTTGCTTTTGGTGCTCTAATTATACTTCTCATGAAAAAGGCGGATCTCCTTGAGCTTTTTAATCATTAAATGATATATTTTTAATTTGCTTTTGTTGTTTTACCTTTATTTTTCCTCAATATGGGCGCCCAAGAATAAAGTCACATTAAATGCTCATTAATATCATTTAAATGATATATATTCACGTTCTCACTTTGACTTTATAATTTACTTTAATAATTGGTCCCATAAATCATAATCATTTAAATTGAGAGTCATGGCCCCATTGTGCATAAAGTGACTTTATAACTTTATAATTTGATCTTATATTATTTAATTATCATTAAAGTTCCTTTAATGATAATATCTTATTAAATACTCAATAATTCACCCATCCATTTGATTAAGGAGACCAACATTGCAATTGAGGCCTGTCCAGGTGCCTTGCTATAAATAGTATCTCTACAAATATGACTTACTATAAATAGTAAGTATGCCAAACTGAGCCAAATAACATCTGCAAAGGCCTGAACTTGAACCCAATGGAGCAGTGATGAGAAGCAATGTCCCAAACGACCAAGCAACAGCCTCTAAAGACCCTCTAATCAAGTCCATTAGCCTATGAAGGTCAAAATGATAGACTAATCCAGAAATAACTGATGCTCGCAAAAATGGGGACATTACAACCTATTACTAAATAAAATTCCATTCTTGATGTTGATAGAGAAATTGTAATGTCCCCATTTTGGCGATACACTCTTCATTTGGATTTAGCCTATTTCCGAGAATCCGTAGGCTACTCAGTTGTGCAAAATTAGGGTTTCCTCTTTCAGATACTACTCAGTTGGCGTTCAGAGGATGTTGTGTTGACTTACTATTTATAGCAGTTTGCTATTTTTAGCAAGTCTATCTTTTGGTAGTATCTGTCTAGCAGCAGTTCAATCCTTTGCAGTTCAGTATTCAGTTTGGCTTTCTGTTGTTTTGATGTGAACTTACTATTTATAGCAGTTGGCTATTTTTAGTAAGTCTAATTTTGGCAGTGGCATCATCAGCAGTTCAACTCAAGTTATCTTGCTATCCATCAGTTTCAGTAGTGGCATTGGTTTTGGTTATTTCCATGGACTGAGTTTTTATACTTAGTGAATTTCATGTTTTTCAGTTGTACCCCACGCCTAGGCTTAATAACTTCATGTTGTTTTAAAGAGGGGTCATTAAGGGGTCATGTTGAGCATTTAATGATTTAAATAAATGCTTTATTGTTGCAATTTGGAAATGGACGCCTAAAAGTAAAGTTGAATAATGTTTATTATTTCAAAAAGTAAATGCTTAAAGGTGGCGTCCCTCTTGGAAGTTGAAGTGATTCGACTTCTTGGAATTTGAAGTGTTTCATTTGCCAATTGAGAACTTAAATATTGCTACTGTTTGAAGAGCTGATTATCTTTGGAAATATTGTAAAGTTATGTTGCTGGTTTGAAATCCAGAATCCGGCTAAGGGATAGCTTAGCAAATTTACTCCATTCTTCGGACTTGAAACTATGGTTCCCTAGATGGTGGACTGAGAGTGTGCTTCATCCAGAAGTACATATTGAGCATTATTGTGGAGTTTTGGTGAGATATTTTCAGTTTTCATGTTGCTGGTTTATCATGGCTAAAAGTGTTTTTTGTATACAACTTCTAGTATGAATTTTATTTGGTTCTGGGTACTTGACCATTGCATTTCTATGATAGAGGCGACCATATTTGGAGGTTATCAAAATTTAATTCCAAGTTTCAGATTTTATCAAGCAAAATCGCCCTTGCAAGGAGGCCGTACCTTTTTGGAGAGCATTGGGATTCGTGCATAAATTAGTGGTTGAGTTTAGATGCTGTTTTATCATTGCAGATTGGGCGCCAACCTCCTAGTGAGTCATTGCACTTCGTTTCAGCTCATTCGGAGGTAATTTGAAAGAGTTATGAGTATTTCATTGATGTACAGTTTGCTGGTCTATATTTTCAGTTGATGGCATTTCATATCAGACTTGACTCATTCCATGTTATGCTATAATTCTTGGACGTCTATGCTTCTAGTTTCATGTGCATTCATTTTGGAGGAAATAGAAGCATTTTGGATGATGATATGAACAATTTAGGGGAAGATTAAGTTGCTGGTCTGATTATCTCAGCTTGCTGGTCTTAATATCATACCTGGTTATTCTCTTTTCATGCTATATTTCTTTGGTCTTTCAACTCACATTTGTGATCAGAAGTATAGTATTATTCTTGCAGAAGTTTGGAGCAGTTTTCTATTGTAAATTCATTGCAATAAGCTCATTGTAAATGCTGGTAACAGTAGTACTGTTCTAGTCATTCTTATTTCAGCATTTACTTTATGTTTTAATTCAAACATTGTAACCCCTGGATGGTTTACCGCCAATGTGGAAAAAGAACTTGTTAATTTCTCTTTGTACCCACTGAAAAGTGGTGAATTCCCACTCACGAGTGGATGCCCGCCATAGCGGATGAATTAGTTTGTTTTGTAATTCTTTCCCCCCACTGAATTGGTGGTTGAGCATAAATCTTCATGGCTGGTTCACCGCCTAAGTTCTTTCAATTTTGTAATAAGTACTCCGCCATATGTTAGCACCTCGCCTTCAAAGGGATCTTGAGTGCACATTCTTGGCGTTGAGTTTTATCTTCCATTTCCAGTTGTATTCAATTTTAGTTTTGAGTTTAGATCCTAGGGATCCTCCGACCATATGCCCGCCCCTCTTCCTTAAGTGGTTTTAGGGTGCATTCTTGGTTAGAGTTCTTTTTTGCATCGTTTTGGTTTGGAGCTAAGCTTAACAGGTGCATGTGCATTGTAATTGATATTGAAAATCAAGAGAAAAAATTAAGGGGCATATTTCAGAAACCTTTACCGGAGTCTAAGGTTTAATATTTTGTTATATGTGGTCAACCTTGATGTGATGCAATAAAAAGGGAGAACTTAGATATGCAAGAATTATAGACCAAATTATAATGAATTTATGCATTTATATATATACATCCATAACATCATATATTCATATACTTTAATGTCTTATACATGTCTTATAATGTAATCATCATGCTTCATCCATATATATATATATATCTTCCACACTTCCTTATTCTCATATATATTTAATCCATATGATTCCACACTCTCTCACACTTTTATCTCACTTTTCCCTTCTTTATATAGCTTCTTAATGCCTTTTCATGATGCTTTTCCATCATATCCTTTCATAATAACACTTAATTATCTTATTCCCACGAATTTACCTTTTTCTCTATAATATTTTACATTTGTATAGCTTATTTAGGCATATTAGAGGTGTTTTAAGGCTATTTAAGTGGTATATAATGGATATGTAGGTCTAGAAATGATCCAAATGACATATGAGGTGCCTCATAGCCCTCTATATCTTGCCAACATTCTCTCTAGGCCTAAAACATTGTCTTGCCTTCAAGACAACTTGGTGAAACAACTTGAATCCTTCATGATTTCCTTTCTTTCTATGGTACTTCTTGAATAGCAACCTGTTGGAAATATTGTCATTGATGTCAAAAGTGAAAAGACGATTGGAAGTTGTCATTGATGTCAAAGGGAAATGAATATTACAATGACTTAACATATGATGATGATGAAATTAATAGGTGGCATGGCAACCATTGTAATCACTAGTCAAAAAGAAGTAGATTGATCACATTAAAATATCCTAAGCTACAAGGTAATGGAAGTAAGATAAATGTTTTATAATGGTGGACTCCTTGTACTCTTGGTGCCTAAGTCAATCACGACTCAAGACATATATTTAGCCAATGTCATCGCCCAAAGAATGATTATGAAAATGAAAGTTTATATGATTATAATAAGCAGCGATGAGAAAAAAATATGTAGCAATAAGATATATTAAAGAGATAACAAATGATTGCAACAGTTTGCATATCAAGAACATATTTGTTTGATTGTTTGCAGTGATGAAGATAAGCAGCAATTACTTCATTAAGTCTGGTCGACTTCCTCAGTAAATACACAGAAATTATCAAGCACAAAGAAAAGAATAGGCAGTGATCAATGTATGAGAAGATAAATAATAACAATGGCAGAGATTTTATTAAAGACCTTTAAGGCAATCAGCATAAAGCATCGATCACTATGCAGCAAACATTAAGCAAAATCAGATCCTCATCAAAACAGAACAAGACAAATCAGAAAAAGACAAAGTCACAAAAAGACAAATTAAGAAAAAGACAAAAGTTTTATATGACAAAAGATGGCAGATAATTATTTAAGGAGAAGGCAATGAATTAAAGAGTAGTGTATATAAGAAAAGTAGCGATTAATATTTTATAAAAGGAAGCGCTAAAGTTTATTAAGGCAGCTGTTATGTTTTGTTTAAAGAAATGTTAAAATTTATGAATGGGGACTTAATAAGGCAGCGATTAAAGTGAGCGGCAACATAGTGGAATTTACTAACAAAAGGGATAATGGAGATATTCTAAAGGCAACTAACATCTATATACTTAACAAGGGGATGCGATTAGTTTTGAAAGGACAAAATCAATAAAGAAGAGTCATGCTTGTTTGGAAGGTTATCAACTTTCAAAAAGGTTGTCTCTACTCATGGAGACATGAAGATATAAAAGATAATAAAAATTGTGGAGAGAGATGGTGTTGTGTGGAAATAAAAAGGTATATCATTTAGACACATACAGATCTGCATAGGAAGATATTGAGGAGAAGTTAATGCAGATATTGAAGGGGTATATGCAGATGTTGCATGAATAATCAGTAATAGAAGAACAGATTTATGAAGTATAACAGCAGGCATATGAATATAGTATATGCAGATTTGTAAAAAGAAGCACATGCAGATTTGAAGGAAGAAGAGTATAAAATACATAGAAGTATATAGCATAAAGATCAAGCAAGAGAAATAAAGTACAAGAATGGAGTAAATAAAATATATATGAAGATCATTGAATGTGAAAAGATAAGAAGAGTATAAGGTGAGAACATAATTAATAAGAAGAGGGGAATCATAAAGAGAATAAATGAAGATTTGAAAAGAAGAATATAGTGCAGATTTGGTGAAGAAGATAAATGATATCATCTTGAAGTAAATCACTAATATGAATAAGATGTATTTGGAGATCATTCAAGTAAGATAAATTCAAGAGGATGATGCAGAGTAGGGAGTCAAACCTTCTCACAATCACAATTTGATCAAACTCAAACAAACTTTCTGCCCTTACAACCCTATCTCATCAACTTTTCACAATTTCATCCAATTCTCTTTGTAGCCATTCAAATAGAGAAATTTGTTCATATTTTTCAAAAGAAAATCCAAACCCACAAAAGAATGGGCATTTCAAATACCCATTTGGACATACTTCAACATATCTCAAAAGTACATACCTTCATTTTGGAACATATCCTCCAAATAATTGCTGCAACGCTGTCCCCTTAAGCCAATTAGGCCTATTTTGCAAAGCAAGTACCAACCAGACTTTCTTTCAACCCCAAAACTTTATTCCAACACTCTCAACAGGTCTCAAATAGACTGAAACAATCACTTTTGGCCAGAGAAACACTCACTCATTCACCAAAACACAAAACCCTTGTTTTAGGCCTTTCTATGCTTGAAACAATGAGGGTTTATTGAATCTAACAACTCCACACCTTGGTTCACTCTTCCAACGCCTCAGACACATCATTTAAGGTTTGCCTATGCTCTTTAAACCATCTCCAATCCTTTATCATTGCATTTGTAGCAAATCTCAACTTGAAGCCATCATTTTCAAGTCAAAATTCATAAAATATCACCTAGGGCAGCAATGAAAATCCACCAAAACACCTTCCCTGCTCTTAACACCTATGCTAACATCTAAAACAACCCTAGTGCACCCATTCCACCAAGTTACAAGCAAATCCAACGGTGGAATGGGTGATTTTTACATTTTGTTCACTTCAAACCCCCAAAACAGGTTTATACAGACCCGCCTACAGTAAAATGACTGTAAAAACCTCAAATGTCTATGAAAACTCTTCAAACTAGAACCAAATGAAAGCTACTTCATAAATCCGTCAAAGCCAATATGCTTTGGAACAAGAACTAACTGTACGGGGCCGTACAATGGCCTAGAGCAGCAGATTTTCTGGAAAAACACAGAAATTTAAGAGCTTCTTATTGTTTTCTTCAACCAAAACTTCAACAACAACCTTTTTTCGAGTTTCTGAAGCATTTTTAAACTTATCCCTCCTAAAACCAACTCAAACTAACATTTTAACTCCCATGACCGTTGGGCTTCCAAAGTTTGCATTTTTGCACCTTACATATGATAACTTTTTGAAATATTAACAATTTGTGCAAAATGAACAATAAACCAACCCAATTGACTCAAGTTACATTTTGAATGGTCTATTATGACCTTATTGAACACCAAAATCCTATCAAAGACCTTATTTACATGAATTTGCTTTGGTGCCCCTGCACCAGAGGAAGAGCGAGAGATCTAATTGTTCATCATCCGTTGAAGGTGCAACATCCAAGAAGATGGAACCGAGTTTTGCTTTGGAAATTGGTGCTTCCTAAAGGAGATATTAGTGCCTCTAGTAGGTTGGTGCCTACAAATTGAATTGAATGAGGGGTTGGTGCCTCTAGTAGGTTGGTGCCTACAAAATTTGTAAGAAGCTTACATAAGCACAATTTTGTTGTGGTTTTCTCCTGCAAGGGTTTCCACTTAAATATCGTGTGGTATTGTGTTCTTCTCATGTGCATGATTATTATTGTTATAGTGCAATTGATATGCTTATTGTATTAAGTTTTAAAAGGTAAAAATCATTGTTATACTGATTCACCCTCCGCTCCCCCCCTCCCCTGTCAGTATAACCGTGTGCTCATCACAACCCTTTTCATGTGCTCTACTACTTCCTTAGCTGCACCCACTTGGCACACTTAACAACACCCACCTTGGCACACTCTACTCAAATATTTAATATTTTCTTGACTGCTATCATTTTTTACATATGAATATTTATGCTTGTACCTCTTAAACATATATGTTATCTTTTTCCAATTGGATCCATCAATCCATCCACAATTCATTTGCATATAGTCTATTATAGATTCCTTCTTCCACTTTTTATTCCAACACATTTTTTCAGAATGATTCTTCAATCCACAAAGGCTACAAGGATGAAGATTCCAACACATTTCTTTTCTATGTCCTTTCCTATGACAATGAGAACATTGTATATCTTGAATAGAGTTGTTAGAACTTGGTGTACTTGTAACATCATCTTCTTTTCCATTTCTAGGACCTTATTATTTAGTGTCACAAATGGTATGATGGGCTCTTTAAAAACTTTTCTTGCATATCCCACTATTCTTGTCATCTTAAAACCAACATCCTTCAAACAACATCCTTTGTCATTATCATCACAAATATCAAGACTTGTAGATTCAAAATCATCATTATCTTCAACATTACACTCTTTATCAAAAAAATCTTTAGCTTTATCACTTTTATCAAATGTTCATCAAATGAATAACTTAAGTCATTTGTATCACATGAGACATTACCTAATGTAGGCTTAAACCTTAGGCATTGATTTTCCTTTTGACATGTTGTAAGCAAATGATCCAATTGATTATTTTCTTCTTTCAATTTTAATACATCATGCTTCTCTAAACTTTTTTTCTCTTCCATCCTATTTAACTTTTCTTCCATGTCTTTGATATCCCTTTTAACCTCCTCATTAAGCAACACCAATTTTTCTTGTAGTTCTTCATTTTTTAAATTAACTTTGTGCAAGTCTTGTTCAAGATTATCATTTTCTCATAATAATTCATATTTATCCTTACCTAACTCTTTTATCTTTTCTATCAATTCTGAATTATACCTTTTAACTTTAATTAATTCATCTTTCAAAACATCTTTTACACACATTAAATTCACATTTTCCTTCTTTACTCCTTTTCCAAGCTTTCCCATTGAAACAAATTTGTTTAAAAAAATTATCCAAAATTTTCACTTCTCAATTTTTTTTACACTAATTTCTTTCTTTGATATGATCTCCCTCCTTATGCAACAACAACCAAGGTGCCTATTTTGTTAAGTATAACTCCCTTGATGATGAATCTTACTTTAGAGTGCTTGGCAGGTGGATCAAATGGGATTTGTGGTAGGACTGATTTCAATGGCATCTCATCTCTTGTGGTAGGTTTCCTCATCCTTTGACATATATTCACAGTTTCTAGTATATTCTTTGACATCTCTATGTGGGTTGGCCACCATAATCCAACTAATTTAACCCTTTTTTTGTTGTTTCATTGCAATTATGCCCCCCCTTTTATTCCTTCACGGGCTTCTTTCAGGATAGCTTCTCTTTCATGTTCAAACACAACCCTTCTTATTATTTCATCTCGTCCTATGTGATGTAAATTTCCTATTAATGTGTATAGTAGAGACTTTTGCACAAGTGATTCTTTAGCTTGCGGTGGGAGATCTGATGGAAGTCCATCATTTGATAATAGTATAGCAATATCATGGAGTTCCTCTGGTATCACATTTGATCTAAACAGGTGTGCGCTAGGTAGATCTTCTGGTTGGTCTTTCGGTTCTTCCCTTGTCTCTATCCTTGCTAAGTAGTTCGGTCCTTGATTGTGTTTTTTGGGTTTGACCATTATCTTAAAATCAAATTCCTGAAATAGGAGTAACCACCAACATATTCTTCCTTGTATGACAGGCCTATTGAGTAGTTATTTTAATGGATCATGGTTTGTGCAGAATGTAAGTGGTGTTGACAGGAGATAATATCTAAACTTTTGTAGTGCATAGATCATAGCTAAGGCTTCTCTCTCAATGCTGGTATAGTTCTTTTCTATCTTAGATTGTTTTCTACTTGCAAAGGCTTCTCTCTCAATGGTGGTATAGTTCTTTTCTATCTTAGATTGTATCTTCCTTAAATAGATATTATGTCAGTTGGCTGACCCACATAAATGTCTTATTCAAAATGGTCAACATGCAAAGTGTAACTGATATGCAAGAGAATCTTCGTATTGATATGCAAGAGAATCTTTGTTTGTCTCCTTTAAATAGACACATGAAATGTATTTGTAACTCCTCCTTAAAATAAGCAAATGAAACGCTACCTAGTGCGTCTTCTTGTGTATGCATGTGTAACCGCTATTTGCCTATATATAGGAGGAGATGTCGACTTGTTTAAAAAAACTTATTTTGCCTAGAAAATCAAGTCACCTCTTCAAGAAGAAGTTCGATTTATGCACATCAGGTTATTATCCTTTAAAGAGTAGATTGATATCTAGGAGAAATCAAAGGTTTTCTGTATGTTCGCATCTAAGAGAGGTGCTATTATTCAGTGGGTCATGTTGTAAGCTGATTGCTGTTGTTTCATTCTAATATACAAGAGATACTTTTGTGGCTGGGTTTTTCTCCCTCAAGTTGGAGGGTTTTCCCAGGATAAATACTGTGTGTATTTGTTCATGTTTTGAATTTTTCTGTTTGCTCTCATTTCTGGTTCAAAACTTAACATGGTATCAGAGCGGGTCTAAAGAAAAGATCTAGAACCAGAACTCTTAAGCTTTGAAATTTTCTTTGCTTGTCTCCTAGCTTGTTTATTTCAGCTTCCTACAATGGTGAATGGACTCAAAGTTGAAGACAGGCTGGATGGTGCATCCAACTTTACTTCATGGAAATTCAGAGTCCTAATTGCACTTGAAGAAGAAAATGATCTTCTCAACTACGTGAAGTCTGATGTAGCTGAACCTGCTGATGACACTGAGAAAGCTCAATGGAGGAAGATATTGATTGATTCTGTTAAGGATCATTTGGTACTTGTTATATCCAAGCTGAATTCAGCTAAAGAGATGTTTGAGAGTCTTCAAAGTTTGTATGAATTCAACAACACTAGCAAAGCTCTAGCGTTGAGACGTCAACTCTTACATATTAAAATGGCTAGAGGAGAATCTGTTGTATCTTTCTTCATGAAGATTACAAAATTGAAGGATCAGCTAAATGCTATTGGAGATTCTATTGAGGACAAAGACCTGGTTATGTTGGCCATGAATGGCCTTCCTCACTCTTGGGAATCTTTCATTCAAGGAATTAGTGGAAGAGATGATTTACCCAAGTTTGATCGTTTGAGAGCTGATTGTATTCAAGAGGAATGCAGATTGGAGGCAAGAGGAAATGGACGAAGATCTCACCACGAAGAAGAGCATGTCCTTGCTGCTCATACTTCTAAAAGGGAAGTAAGGAAAGGAAACTTCAAGAGGTACGAAGATAGCAATTCTGTTTCTGCCCCTGAACCTAAGAAGAAGAAGGATCTATCTAGGATTCAATGTTTCAGATGTGACAAGTATGGTCACCTTGCTAGAGATTGTCCATCAAGACCTAAGCATCAAGTTGCTGTTACAAATGTTGAAAATGCTTCTACGCATAGAGAATCAAGAGAAAATTAAGAAGGTTTTTTTTTCTAAAAGAATAATTGGTGGATTGTGAGGAAGTTTAAATATAAAGAGATAAGTGTTTTTTTATGCTTGTACCTTTCATGATTTTTTATGTAGTTATTAATTCATGCTATATCATTGGGATAGTGAATCTTGTATGCTTCTAGCTTTGATATTTCTTCGGGATAGTTTAAACTATTAGTAATCTCTCTCTAAAATTTAGAAGGACGGATCAAGGACCAAGAGGGTGATGAGAGATTGCTTAGAGAAGTAGAGCTTGAGGCATCCTGTGAGGAAGTCTTGTCGACTGGAGAAATGATCAAGCATGGAGTTATAGCTTGCAGCCATGGGACTGAGTTGGTGGCTGAAGACATCTCTCGAAGAGGAGGAACCTATTCAGGTTGTCTTTGAGATAAGTTTCTTCGAAGAGGAGGAATTTACATTCAGAGGGAGTCTGACAATTGATTAGAACCAACCTTGGACGAGGAGGTCAAAAGGTTGATGCTAATACTTGAAGCTTTAGAGGGAGTCACATCATCATGAAGATCTGTGTTAATGCATTTTCCTCTGAGATGAAGGAATTTGAGGTGCAAGCCCTTGTTAATGCATCTCTCTGTGAGAGAGATTTGAGCTGCAAGCCCTTGTTAATGCATTTCTGTCTGTGAGAGAGATTTGAGGTGCAAGCCCTTGTTAATGCATCTTTCTCTGTGAGAGAAATTTGAGGTGAAAGCCCTTGTTTCCATCCTCTGGGAGTAGCCATGGTGGATGTCATGTTGAGTGAATCCATGACAACATCGCTTGTGTTTATCCACCCTCTGGGAGAAGCCATGGTGGACGTCATGATGAGATGATGACATCACGTTGAGTGACTCTGTGATGGGCACTTGTGCACATATGCTTTGCCATACATGGGAGTAGCCATGATGGTTGATATCATGTTGAGTGACTCCGTGATGAGCTCTTTTCAACAAATGGATGTAGCCATTGTGAATACCATATCGAGAGACTCCATGACATGGATATCTGAAAAGATACCTCCCTAGCTAAGAGGGAGTGTTAATGTTTTGGTAGCGGCAGGAGGTATCTTCTAGCGGCAGAAGTATCTTCCTTAAATAGATATTATGTCAGTTGGCTGACCCACATAAATGTCTTATTCAAAATGGTCAACATGCAAAGTGTAACTGACATGCAAGAGAATCTTCGTACTGACATGCAAGAGAATCTTTGTTTGTCTCCTTTAAATAGACGCATGAAATGTATTTGTAACTCCTTAAAATAAGCAAATGAAACACCACCTAGTGCGTCTTCTTGTGTATGCATGTGTAACTGCTATTTGCCAATATATAGGAGGAGATGTCGACTTGTTTAAAAAAACTTATTTTGCTTAGAAAATCAAGTCACCTCTTCAAGAAGAAGTTCGATTTATGCACAGCAGGTTATTATCCTTTAAAGAGCAGATTGATATCTAGGAGAAATCAAAGGTTCTCTGTATGTTTGCATCTAAGAGAGGTGCTATTATTCAGTGGGTCATGTTGTAAGCTAATTGCTGCTATTTCATTCTAATATAAAGAGATACTTTTGTGGCTGGGTTTTTCTCCCTCAAGTTGGAGGGTTTTCCCAGGATAAATATTGTGTGTATTTGTTCATGTTTTGAATTTTTCTATTTGCTCTCATTTCTGGTTCAAAACTTAATATTTGTTACCCTTGGATTGAGCTAATACTGCTCCTGTGGCAACCCCTGATGCATCTACATGTATGTGGAAGGGTGTGTTCCAATCTGGGAAGATAAATATTGGTGCTTCCGCAATTTTGTTCTTCAATGTATCAAATGCTTTTTGGCATTCCTCATTCCATTCAATGCTTCTATGAGATTTCTTTTTGAGTAGTTCTCCCATCGGTGCAACTATTCTGGCATACCCTTTTATAAATTTGCGGTAATATCCAGTATATCCTAGAAAGGGTTTTACTTCTGAAGGTGTTTTTAGTGGTGGTAGTGTCATGATTAGTGGAACCTTCATAGGGTCTACCATCAACCCCTCCTTGCATATGATATGACCTAATAATGTGACCTATGGTACCACAAACATGCACTTCTTCAAGTTTAGGGCAATCTGCATACTTTTGCATCTATTAAGCATCATCCTAAGTACTTGTATGTGGTCTTTGACCAATCCATAAACCGTCCAATTATCTAAATATATCTCCAGGAAGTCATGTATAAAGTCTTTGAAAGAATTTATCATGATCCTGTTGAATACCGTAGGTGCATTCTTTAAGCCAAATGGCATCACTGTATGCATGTAGGATCCCCATTTTGTTGCAAATGTTGTTTTAGGTTGGTCTTCTTCGTTGATTCTTACTTGGTGATATCCCAAAAATCCATTAGTAAAGGAGCATATTTCTCTCCCTGCTATTGATTCCAAAATTTCTTTTGTGAATGGTGTAGGAAAAGGGTCATGCTTTGTTCAGTTCTCTAAAGTCAACACAAATCCTTATTTCTCGTCTTCTTATTCTGTATTACCACTTGACTAATCCACTCTGCATCCTTGACGGGTTTGATTATCCCAACTTCTAACATTTTGTCTAGTTTTGGTTTGACTTTCTTCTTCATATTAGGGTTTAGTCGATAGGTCTTTTCCTTATTGGTTTAGCTCCTTCTTTCAACTGTATTTTCATAACTCCTGCTTCCTCCTTTATGCCCTTCAAGTCTGTAAGCTTCCTAGGGAAGAGTTTTTCAAATTCAGATAACATTTCTGCAACTTGCGCAACTAGTTTGTCATCCCAATAGTCTCCTATCTTAGCCATTTTAGGACCTCCTTCCTTGCCAATGTTTTCTTCTTTTAATCTAATTGACTAGTTATAGTATTTTTGCTTGGCCTCTGTGGGAGATTCTAATTCTCTTTCCCCTTGTTGAACTTCTGTCTATGTTATGGGAATCCTCATCCTCCAGCTTTGTTACACAACATCTTTTGTTGGATAGTGTGATTTCTTTATCAAGCCATTCTATATATCTACATATGCCTTCTGATTGTGGTGGCGGTGTGGAAGTTTGCGATACCACTATTTCCTGAATTTCCTTCGGTCTAAATATGATCTTCATTCTGACTAGTGCGGTATGTATATTTAGGCTTTCATTATAGAAAGTCTTTTGTTAGCTCTTCCCAATTGTTGGTTTCTCCTCTTCACTCTTGGTTGCTGTACCAAGTTTGCGCCAGCAGTGTTAGTATCGAATAAAATAATTATATGTATATTTGGTTGTCATATTTGTTTCTATCTTTCCATGTGTTAGTGCAAATGGTAAGATATTCCTCTGGTGGGATCTATCCATTGTACTTTTGTATTTCCTAATATTCCCCTTCCTCCGATAGGTACCTTGTTTTGATTAAGATCTTGAATATTTCCGATTGTGTCATGTTATTTTTAGATCCGATATGCACAATAAGTAGAAAAAAAAAAACACAAAACATGAGACACATAATTTATCCTGGGAAAACCCTTATACTCAAGGGAGAAAAACCCAACAAGACTTCAATAATAATCGATTAGATACAACAGTGCAAAAACAATAGGCAAAATACAATGAATGACCCATCACTGAAGTAGTGGGAATTTCTGAGCAGAAATTAGTCTCCTTAAGCAGCGAATCTTCTTCTTGAACACAACACAATGAATTGAATTGATGATTGAATGAGAAAAATCTTCCTTCTATTTATACAAATATAGCCAACATAATTTCTGCTTTGTGATTTGGCCGACCCAACAAATATATAATTAATTCTAATTTTTTTCTTTCTCTTGAGTTGACTCAACAAATACACTTAGAGCGAACCAGACTTTTGGCTTACCTCCCGAAGCTACCAAAAACATCAACACTCCCTTTTAGCTAGGGAGGTATAGCAAAGTCTTCCTTGAGTCCAACTCAAGGGTATCATGTCTTGTCATGGACTCTCTCAACATGACGTCCACAATGGCTACACCCAATTGTGGGAAGCACAACTCAGTCTTAGAGATGTGATCTGTACAAGGGCTTTCACCTCATATTTCTCTGTTTCAGAGAAATATACACTACAAGGGCTTTCACCTCATATTTGTATTAAAATAATGTTTATTTATTTATTAATGCTCAATATTGTAAGATATTGTAAGATAGAGATAAGATCGTCTCCGATCTTATCTGGAGTTTCTTTTTAGAAACTTTCCAGTTTTGTAAATCTTGTAAACTATTTATTGAGCGTCTCGCTCTTGTTAATACATCAATTAATTTACCAATTACCTGTGTAATATGGTATCAGAGCCAATACGCTCAAAATTGAATTTTTAATTCATAAAAAATCTTTTCAAGATTTTTTTAGCTCTTGAATTAAAAATTTAATAAAAACTTCTTTGAAAAATTTTCGAAGTTTTTTTGTGAGTAAGAATTTTCGAATTTTTTTTCAGAATTTCTTCTGTGGCTCCTGAGAATTTTTGAGGGCTTATTTCTGAAAATAAAATTCGTGGGTTATCTGGGCGATTTTTTTTTAAAAAAGCTTGCACCAAGTCGCGTTTTTATTTTTCGGGTCATTTTCTGCAGCCGCGGTCTTCATCTTCAGTCTGATCGCGATATTCTGGAAGGCGTTTTTTTGAGACTCTATGGTTGACGACGTGTTCTTGATCTAAGGCCGCGTTTTCTTCTTTTGAGCCGCGGATTTCTTCATTGTTTAGCGCGTTTTGAAGACGTATTTCCTGGCCGCGATTTGAAGGCCGTTTCTAGCTGCGAATCCTTTGTCTTTTGTGACGTTTTTTGTCTGATTTGTGGTCGCCCAGACATCTGAAATTTTTTGCCACGATTTTGTGTGAATTCGAGCTGGTTCTTTGCAATTTTCTGCTCTTCAATGGCGGCCAAGGTTTTCAGAACATTCGTCTAGGGTTTTGACCCGTTTTTCGAAGTCGGAAAATTTTTTCGATCATAGATTCCTGGTGGGTTTTTCGAGAGCTCAACTGGGTTGGTCTCGGAATTTTCTGGGTGCATCGTTTTCCGTGCCTCGAATTTTGTGCCATCCGTACACTGTACTTTCTGCAGTCTGTACCTGAATCTGTCCCTGTTTTCTGCATTGGAATTCGTGCCTCGAGTTTCGTGCATCAGCCTCTTCTCAGTACCTCGTTTTTTGTGCCTCGAAAAGCGTGAAGATGGCCAGTTTAAGCAATTTAATGCTGGAGGGCAGCCAGCGATTTAATGGCAAAAATTACAACACCTGGAAGCAGCGGATGTTAACAATTTTTGAATACCGCTGCCTTGATCAGATGATCCTCGGCAACGCTACTCATCCTGAAGCAGCGGGTAAGGATCAAGATAAATTTGATGAGCAGAATCGTGAAGCCGTCATGCTTATTAAGCTTTCGGTTACTGATGATCAGCTCCCTCAGATTCCATTGAGAAAATCAGCTAAGGAGATTTGGGATCACTTGAAGGATATGCATGAAACTTCCGACAAAAGCCGTGCGTTTTTCTTGAAGAATATGCTGTTTTCTATCATGATGGATGAGAAGACAACTCTGCAAGCGCACTTGAATAAAATCCAGGAGATCAGAGATCAATTGGAGGCGATTGGTCGGAAAATGGAGGAGGAAGACATGGTTGTGATCACCCTGAAGAGCTTACCGAAGTCCTATGAACATTTCATAGAGACCCTCAACATTACGTCTGCTAATGTTGATCTCAAGTTTCCGAATTTGTGCACTATCCTGTTGCAGCAGGATCGCTGGAGACAACAGTTCGGTAGCAGTGAATCATCATCCTCCACGGAGCAGGCCTTTGCAGCAAAAACTCAGTCAAAGCATCATGGTAAAGGTCAGCCTTCACAGCAGAAAGGCTCAAGTCAGCGCTCCACCAGCCCGAAGAAGAAAAATATAAAGGTACTCATAAAGTTTGGCCACATCAAGAAAGATTGTCGTGCTCGTTTGGCTTCGAGCAAAAAAGCAGGAGGGTTTGAAGCGAGATGTAGCCGAGCACTTAAGGAATGCCTTTTATGCACTGATGGCAAAAAGGCCCGCAGACCATGTCAAGTCCTCTGCTTGGTACATAGATTCTGGTGCCTCGCGTCATTTCTCATAGGCGTGATTGGTTCACAAACTTTTCCCCTTGCACTGACTCAGTAATCTTTGGAGGAGGTGAGGAATACACAGTTGTCGGCACAGGCACTGTTCAGGTTCAGTCTGGCGGGAGGGATTTCATATTCCTCAACGTATATTATGTACCTGATATCAGCTCAATCTTCTCTCAGTCAGTCAGATTATGCGGCATTCTCCCCAGGATGTGGTATTCAGCTCGCATAGATGTTCGATTGTTGATCGAGAAACTCGCACAACGGTGGCCGTTGGGATAGAGGATCATGGCCTTTACAGGCTTGTGGACACTGGTGATTCTCCGGAGTTAGCCTTGGCAGCCAGAAATTCAGCTGTCACCAGTCTTTGGCACCAGCGGTATGGGCACTTGAACGTGCACTATCTCTCTCAGCTTGCTCGGGAGGGACTTGTAGATGGCTTACCTGACATTCAGACTCAGCATCAGGGCGTTTGTGGTGCTTGTCAGGCTGGGAAGCAGCATCGCACACCGTTCAAGGATGGCGACTCTTGGCGGGCTTCTAAGGTACTTCAATTAGTTCATGCTGATATTTGTGGCCCTATGTCTATTTCTTCTGTAACTGGTTGCAAATACTTTCTACTTTTTGTTGATGACTATAGTAGGAAAATGTGGGTGTACTTTCTTAAACAGAAATCAGAGGTTTTTAATGTATTTCAGAAGTTTAAGGCCTTAGTTGAAAAAGAGTCCAGTTCTTGTATTATAACTCTTAGGTCAGATAATGGGGGGGAATTCTGTTCTAGTGCATTCTCCAACTTCTGTGATACTCATGGGATAAAACGTCAGTTAACCACACCCTACACTCCTCAGCAAAACGGTGTTGTAGAGCGACGCAATCGTACGATTGTTGAGATGGCTCGCTCCATGTTGCAACACCGGAGTGTCCCTACTAAGTTTTGGGCAGAAGCCGTCAATACATCGTCTATCTCCTTAATAGGTCACCTACTCATGCTGTTAAGGGGAAGACTCCTGAGGAAGTTTGGTCTGGTCGCAAACCTAGGATCAGTCATTTGAAAGTTTTTGGCTCCCTTGTGTATGTTTGGATTCCAGAGGCCAAGCGCACTAAGCTGGACTCCAAGAGCCAGAAACTCATGTTCACAGGGTACAGTGACAACCACAAGGCATATAGGCTGATTGATATAGACACTGATCGTCTTATCTTCAGTCGAGATGTTGTCTTTGATGAGGAACGAGGTCCATTTCACTCTTCCTCACCTGTTCAGCATTCAGAGGATCAGCCTCTACAGGGTCCTGATATGAGTGTCCGACTTCCATTAGGTCCACCTGATGGGAGGGATGACGAAGACCTAGTCTTTGATGATGCTCAACCTGAGTTTCCTCCAGATGATAATGAACATCCCCCTGTTGAACCTGTTCCAGATCCACAACCAGATCCAGCTCCTCCTGTTGCATCTGATGTTGGCACATCTACTCTCCGACCGAAATGGTGGGCTAAGACTATCAGTGATCTTCGTGCTGATGAGCTCATTGAGGGTAGATCATCCAGAAACAAGAGCAAACAGCAGTCTACAGTGAATTTTGCTCTCATGGCCAACATTCACAGTGTTTATGAGCCTCAGACATATTCAGAGGCAAAAGGGATACCTGAGTGGGAAAAGGCAATGGAATCAGAATACCAGAGTCTTCAGAAGAATCACACTTGGGTCCTTTCCAATCTTCCTTCAGGGAAGAAGCCCATAAGCTGCAAATGGGTGTACAAGGTGAAGTACAAAGCTGACGGAACCCTTGACAAGTACAAAGCTCGTCTAGTTGCAAGAGGGTTCTCACAGAAAGAAGGCATTGACTATGAGGAGACCTTTGCTCCTACAGCCAAAATGAGTACCATACGGCTCGTCCTTGCCTTAGCAGCCCAATTTGGTTGGAAGGTCCATCAGATGGATGTGAAGAGTGCTTTCCTCAACGGTGAGTTGAAGGAGGAAGTATACATGACGCAGCCTCCAGGTTTCAAAGTTGCTGGTCAAGAACAAAAGGTGTGCAGATTGGTCAAGGCACTCTATGGCCTGAAACAGGCTCCTCGAGCTTGGTACATTAAGATTGACACGTACCTCACAGATCATGGTTTTCAGAGGTGTCCATCTGACTCGAACCTGTATGTCAAGAATACTGGTAATGAGATCTTGCTTGTTGTTGTCTACGTGGATGACTTGATCATTATTGGCTTTATTTTGACATTTGAAACAATGAGGACTGCAAAACTTTTGACATGACAGACTTGGCCTCTGCATTATTGTTTAGGTGTTGAGGTTTAGGTGAAGCAGATTTTCATCTCCCACCAAGTATGCTTTCGAAGTCTTCGGATAAGTTCGAATGCGATTGCAAACCGCCTACACCATGGAAAAAGGGCTGTCGGTAAGTCCGATTCACCTGTGGTAGATGAAACATTGTTCAGCAACTAGTAGCAGCCTCATCTATCTTGGTGCTACTAGACCTGATTTGAGTTTTGCAGTGAGCTACATATCACGCTCATGACAACCCCCAAGGCGATCATTGGGTAGCAACAAGCGCAAAATGGCCGGAGGGCACTTTGGACTTGTACACCTTCCCGCGATCCTAAACTCGGTGGGTTCCGCATTGGATTAAGAGTTTCGGCATGATGATGCTGCTCACCGGGTATGTGTTGTTTTGAATTATGCGGTCACATGGACTGGTAAGAAGCCCGGTCGGGCTCTCTCCCACGAAGTAGTATCGGGGGCAAAAAGCGCAAGATGAGGCGGCTTGGCTTTTGGGATGCTTGCAGTATGCAATATCTCACAGGTCCGACTCCGCTTGCGGATAATCGGGAGTTCTCAAACTTGCCAAGAATCCGGTCTTCCATGAGCGAACCAAGCATGTGGAAACTCATTTGTATTTCATTCGCGGTCGGTTGATTCTTTCGAGATGTGGCCGTGAGGAACTGGCGGTAGTACTCCTCACGCTTCGTCACGGGATATAAGTTTGTAAAATTCAGGGGCATCTTGGTGTAGTTGATAGATTGAGCATTAAGGGAGGGTATTAAAATAATGTTTATTTATTTATTAATGCTCAATATTGTAAGATATTGTAAGATAGAGATAAGATCGTCTCCGATCTTATCTGGAGTTTCTTTTTAGAAACTTTCCAGTTTTGTAAATCTTGTAAACTATTTATTGAGCGTCTCGCTCTTGTTAATACATCAATTAATTTACCAATTACCTGTGTAATAATTTGTCCGTCTCAGAGAAATATACACTGCAAGGGATTTCACCTCCTATTTCTCCATCTCAGAGAAATATACACTACAAGGGCTTTCACCTCATATTTCTCCGTCTTAGAGAAATATACGCTACAACAAATCTTAATGATGCTGTGACTCCCTCTCAGTGAGGGCAACATTCTCCACCACTCCAAGCTTGTCTTGGAAATGTACAAGCTTTACCTTGGAAAGAGGCTTGGTGAGGATATCAGCTGTCTGATCATCAGTGCAAATATACTTGAGCTGGATTGCTTTCCTCAGCACCATGTCTTTGATGTAATGATGCTTGATCTCCACATGCTTTGTCCTATCATGAAATACAAGATTTACTGAGAGCTTCACACAGCTTTGGTTATCAC
The DNA here is from genome assembly GCA_007258455.2 of Sequoia sempervirens. Lineage (NCBI taxonomy): Eukaryota > Viridiplantae > Streptophyta > Pinopsida > Cupressales > Cupressaceae > Sequoia > Sequoia sempervirens. The sequence continues at coordinate 26,082 of VDFB02358056.1, forward strand.
AGTGAATCAATGTCGGCTCTAACATCTGACCAAACAATCCTGCAAGGAGCTTTCGAAGCCATACTGCTTCACGGGCTGCTACACATGCTGCAATATATTCAGCCTCTGTTGTGCTTCGTGCTACAGAGGTTTGCTTCTTGCTACACCAAGAAATCATGGCAGACCCCAAGCTGTAGCAACACCCAAAGGTGCTCTTCCTATCAGGAACACTCCCAGCCTAGTCAGAATCAGAATAGCCCTATAATCTTAGATCCCCACTGGAGGCATACCTCAAGCCATATCCCACAGTACCACGTAAGTATCTCAGTATATGCTTTGCTGCAACCAAATGTATTTGTCTTGGTTCACACTTGAACTGGCTGAGGGCACTCATTGCAAAACAAATGTCTGGTTTGGTGTTGACTAGGTGCATCAATGATCCGATCAATTGTCTATACATGGTGGGATCTATCAAATCTGAATCGGTTGCCGAGTCACTCAACTTCTTCAAATTTGTCTCCATAGGTGTAGCCATGGACTTACAGTCCACCATCCCAAATCTTCTCAATATATCTATAGTATATTTCCCTTGACTTAGGAAGATCTCATCAGGTCTTTGCCATACTTCCAGTCTCAGTAAGTAATGCATAAGGCCAAGGTCCTTCATCTCAAACTCAGAGACTAACTCTTTCTTACATTGGACAATGAGCTTCTCTGCTCCAGTGAGAAATAAATCATCAACATAAAGGACCAAGATCAAGGCCTCACCATCAACTATCTTGAAATAAAAGTTGGAATCTGCATCATTCTTGGAGAAACCCAAACTCATCAAGTATCTATCAATCCTTTCATACCATGCACAAGGTGCTTGTTTAAGACCATACAAAGCCTTCTTCAATCTGCACACATGAGACTCCTTCCCATGAATCACAAAACCGTCTAGCTGCTCGATGTACACTTCTTCCTCAATCACACCATTAAGAAATGTAGTCTTTACATCCATTTGATGTAACTTCCAACCTTTGGCGGAGGCAATAGCAATAATCGTCCTGATGGAAGTGTATTGAGCAACAGGAGCAAATGTCTTCTCATAATCTATTCCCTCTTTCTGAGAGAATCCTCTTGCCACAAATCTCACCTTGTGTTTCTCAATGCTGCCATCAGCTGCATGCTTGATTTTGTAGAGCCATTTGGAATTCACTATTGACTTCCCTTAAGGTCTCAGAACAACATCCCACACATCATTTTTAATGATGGACTGCTACTCTTCTGTCATTGCATCTCTCCATACCTGCTGGTTAGATGTCTCCTCATAACTAGAAGGCTCAAAATCAATAATGTGACTCATCAATGCCACATAACTTGGGAATTTCTGAGGTCTCTTGCTTTCCCTAAAAGTGCCTCGAGGAGTTGCATATTTGTCCGCCTCCTGCATGGTTTGTCAAGCCCATAGGGGCCTCTTCCGACCTACGGCAATATCTCTAGGCCCATCAGTTGGTTCTATAGGATCAACTGGATCAATAGTTTCAGCCGGTTCGTTGGACTCCCTTTGAATGTCAGGAGTATAATCAAGGGATGAATCCATATCCTGTGGAGCCTCCTACTCCTCACTGTCTATCTCCATGTAGATCCTTTAGATCTTCAGAAGGCCACCTCTTCTTTGAAGGAGACATCCCTATTGATCTCTGTTTGTTTCTGTCCTGGAATATATATTCTGTAAGCCTTTGAATACTCACTGTAGCCCACAAATATACCCTTCCTTCTTGATGTTCTAGTTTTGATCTTTTGTCCTTGGGCACATGAATGTACATAGGACAGCCAAATATCCTTAAGTGACTAACCTCAGGCTTCACACCTTTGAAGGCCCCCTCTAGAGTCATGTTCCCCAATATCCGATGAGGACTCCTGTTCTGAACATATATTGCGGTTTTGGAAGCTTCTGCCCATAGGAAACTTTGCAAACTCTGATCATGGATCATAGTCTTAGCTGCCTCTACTATAGATTTGTTCTTTCTTTCGACAACTCCATTTTGCTGAGGGTTATACGAAACACAAAACTCCCTCTTGATACCTGCCTCAATGCAGAAGTTACGAAATCCTCCAAAAGTGTACTCTCCATTATCTAATCTCAAAACCTTAATTCTCTTCCCGGTCATGTTCTCTACTTGTGCCTTGAATTCTCGGAATCTATCAAGGACTTCCTCAGACTCCTTGGATTTCAAGAAGTAAATCCAAGTCTTCTGGGAATAATCATCAATGAAAGTCACATAGTACCAGAATCCACTTGGTGACGCCACAAACATCGGTCCACACAAATTTGAATGAATAAGATCTAAGATCCCCTAGGATCTACTGTCGCTACTATGGAAGGGACTCTTGGTGTTCTTACCAAGTGCGCATCTTCTGCAGATGCCATCATGCTCTAAATTGAGCTTTGGAAGACCAGTAACCATCTTTTCCATAGTGGGAAGGGCTTTGTAATGTAAGTGAGCAAGTCTGCTATGCCATAGCTCACTCAGACTGATAGAGCCGTGTAATAAAGCTTGAACTGGTCAAATTGACAATCTGTATAGGCTCTCCTGACGAATACCAATCACACGAGCTGTTTTTATGTTGGAGTTCTTGGGCCATGCAAGAACCTTTCCTTGAGAGAAGGCAACCTTGTACCCTTTGTCCTCCAAGGCTAAGATGGAGACTAGGTTTCTTTTGATCCCTAGTACGAACAAAACATCACTCAATAGAAGAGGGATACCGAATCTAGCTGGAAGGAAGTGGTTCTAGCTCCCTTTACGGCATAACTAGCATCATCTCCAATTATAACCTGTAAATTATACTCCTTCTCTACTAAGTCTGTAAGATGCTCTCTGTAGCCTGTAATGTGATGTGAAGCACCACTATCTATCAACCAAGCATCACTGTCAGTTGGTACATTACTTGAAAGAGCGGAAATGAATAGAAATCCTTTTGAACCGTCTTTTGAATGACTTGACTCCTTCTGAGGTGTCTCTTTGTCAATGTCTACAGTAGAAACATGTTGCTTCAACTTTAATTTATAGTCTCAGGCATAGTGTCCATACTTGTCACACCTGTAATATTGAATATGAGAGAGATCCCACTCTTTTGATTTTGGAACAGAATCTGTTTTTCTGTCTCTATTCCTCTTGAAGGTGCCTCTTTTTGCTTCTCTTCCTTTGCCTCTTTCTCTAGTAGCATGTGCAGCAAGAACTTGATTTTCTTCATTATGGGAGTTTCGCCCATTTCCTCTTGCTACCAGTCTGGTTTCTTCTTGAATACAGTCAGCCCGAAGGCGATCAAACTTGGGCAACTTGGATCTCCCATTGATGCTCTAAATAAAAGGTTCCCAAGATTGGGGAAGACCATTCAGTGCCGACATAACAAGATCTCTGTCTATCACCAATAGTGCTCAACTGATCTCTCAAATCAGAGATCTTCATAAAGAATGAAATGACTGATTCTCCTTTGGCCATTTTTACATGATGGAGTTGTTGTCTCAGAGCGAGGGCTCTGTTGGTATTGTTGATCTCATACAGTCCTTTTAGTGCATCAAACATTTTTTTAGCTGTCTTCATCTTGGAGATGATCGGTAGTAGGTGATCCTTCACGGAGTCTATCACGATCTTTCTAGCCTTTGTACCATTTTTCTTCCACTAGATTTTCTCTGTGTCTTTTGACGGCTCAAGCATGTCATTTTCTACAAATTCTAGAAGATCATTCTCTTCTAAGGTAATGAGCACCCTAAATTTCCAAGAGTTGAAGTTTGAAGCTCCATCAAGCCTATCTTCTACCTTGACACTGGTCACCATCTTTTTTTTTTGAGTAACTGCCCTATCAAGGAATTGTCTTCCACACACTGCTTAGCCAAATCTGATCAGTTCTTCCTGCACCTCGGCTCTGATACCATGTTATTTTTAGATCAGATATGCACAATAAGCAGAAAAAAAATAACATAGAACATGAGACAGAATTTATCCTAGGAAAACCCTTCTACTCAAGGGAGAAAAACCCAGCAAGACTTCAATAATAATCGATCAGATACAACAGTGCAGAAACAGCACTTAAGAATCAAGCCTATATAGGCAGAATACAATAAATGACCCAGCATTGAAGTAGTGCGAATTTCTGAGCAGAAATCAGTCTCCTTCTTAAGCAGCAAATCTTCTTCTTGAACACAATAGAATGAATTGAATTGATGATCGAATGAGAAAAATCTTCCTTCTATTTATACAAATCCGGCCAACATAATTTCTGCTTTGTGATTTGGCCGACCCAGCAAATATATAGTTAATTTTAATTTTTTTCTTTCTCTTGAGTCGACTCAGCAATTACACTTTAGAGCCAACCAGACTTTTGGCTTACCTCCCGAAGCTACCAAAAACATCAACATGTCAAATGTTCCTTTTGTGCATTTCGCCAGCATGTCGCGTTACAAATAAGTGTATGCTTCAATATGTCCAGTCTCCTTTACTTAGTTTGAATTTTTTTCTGTGATGAATGATGGTAGGTCCCCAACTCTTGAGTATTTGGGAAATTTAATATGTGAGATTCCTTGTGAAATGTGATTAATATAAGGAGTTCAAATAGAGAGCAATGCATTCTCTTGAAGTGCGGGAGTTACACATTTTCATTCCTTCCACTATGGAGGCCCACTAGTTCCTCAAGCTCCATTTTGAGAAGGATTCATTCCAATTCCTCCCCTGAAGGCTTCAGTGTTCTCTTATCCATGCTGGTGGATGTAGGAGATGTGTTGGCCCTTCGAGAGTGATCTTTGGTTGTCAATGTCATCCTGTTCTTTCCTAGTGGCCTTGTTCTGCAAGAAGATGGTGATATCTCTTCTATGCCGTTTTTGTCTTGTGGTCAGAACTACCTGTTAAAGTAAAGGTGTTGCAGATGGATCACTAACAATGTCCGGATTGATTGTTATGGTCCTGATTGAGTCTAGAACAATCAGCTTCACTTATGCTTGCCTTCATGACCAAGAAATCTGGGATGTATGTGCTTGCTGATTCCCAATCTTCCATCTTTTGTCAACAGACCTCAAGGATTCAAAAGAGTAACACCTACACATTCACTCTCCATCACCATGACTACCAGCAGCAGCCAATGCATCAGCAAAAAGAAGAATTTGAAGTAGTGCTTGGAAGAATGTGGGTACTTGTGAGTGAAATCAAAACCCTTTACCTACTTAAGAGCCAAAGGAAAAAGTTGAAGAGTTAAAATGAAGAGGAACAAAAGGCCAAGTTTGTAAAGGTTGTGGTACATCCATCCATGTCTCCATGAGTGGCAATAAGCATGGAGTCATGATGGGAAACATAAACAGAGCAACAACTATGTAATCAAAGATCAATAACTCATACACAATTTTAAAGTCTTGCTGTGTGGTTGCTTAACATGCTTTGATATGGACTAGCTGACTTGTGGCACACAATCCTTTGTCGGTTTGGGTGGGTTGCTTCTTGATTGTTCGTCAGATGTATAATTTGTGGGATACAGTTTCAAATTTTAACCTTATCCACAATTATTACATTAGTGGTTATATAGATCATATTTTTATAATGACAAGTAGATGAGTGAGATTGAGTAGTGTAGTTGATAAGAATTTTGTAGCAAGGGATCTTGTGTGGTGATTCCTTTCCTATAGAGTTGTGTATGGTATAACTCTACTTCAAGGGTTTTCTTCTTATGGCTGTATTGAATACTAAGGCACATTGTTACCCAACATAGATCTTTTGTTGTGCATTTCTGTTATATTTCTATTATTTGATGTTCAGATCTTTTACAATATGGGTATTCTTGGTAGGATTGAGTGTTGTTGTGGGTTGAGTTTGGAGTGACATTGTGAAAGCAAATAAAATAAAATTATTAGTTGTATATAGAAATTTCTGCCTGTTCTCATATTAAATGTTTGCTATTTCATTGGTCAGATCTTCATAACTTGTATCCAATCAATCACCAATTGTGAGATATATGGGTATGTTATTGTATTGTGGTAAATCACGTATTAGGTGGGCTTTGATTGCTTGAATAGTTATATAATATATTTTCTGAACTTATCAGGATGTTGCTAGCCCATAATGCACCCTATGAAAATTTAGTTCTAATTAAGGAAGCCTGCTTCTGGCATTTTTTGAGGGTTTCATGTGCTATTCACGCTACTACACCTTGAAACAACAGGGAATTTGGTCGTAAGTATTTGAAGCATGCTCGTTGGCTTTTTGTCTCTAATATTATTAAACTTTTTGAGGTTGATTGTCAATATTGAATTTGCATGTTAGAGATTGCCGTTTGGTTATACTTTCAGGTGGTAATAAGTAGATAGAGCTACTAGATGTCAATGAATTATGCATGGAGGTCTTTCATTGCTGTATGCAAAATGGCTAACAAATGCTATATGGTGTTTTTTGCAGGTTTGTAAGCCGGGGTTTCTCCAAATGTACAATAGATTCAATTCCAGCATCAAGAAGGGCAAAAATAAACCTAAACCGTGGATCAAAATACTACATGAAAAAACTGTAACCCACATTTAAAGAAGTAACTATTGAAAATTGACATGAGCCGAAAAGCCTTTGTACTTATGCTAATCCTCACTCTATAATTGTTGTAAGGCATAGTTGCATCGAAATATATAAGTACCTATTTATTTGGCATACTAAGACGCATCAACATACCGAAAGGTATGAGTTCACTTATTATGCTTAATATGAGTTTAGAAAAACCAATAGTTATTTTGATTGGCTGTGCAAACACAGTTTTGTAGCTGAGGTTGGAATTCTCAAATGGGAAATTCTAACAGGCAATCTATTGCCAGACTCTTTACATTTTACTTTTACCTGTTCAATTATTTTCTTATACATTTTTGTATAAAAGTTGGAGTCTGTATTGTGCAGATTTTCCATTTATAAAAAGTTGAGTTGTATTGTACCCTATTGTCATTCTTTATTTACCTCTATCCTCAAGGTGCTGGTTGGAAGACCTATGCTTTTTTTGCAATAAAATGCAGCAATCTACATACATGACGAACTTTTGCCTGCAAAATTATCGAGGCACTTCTAGAAGAATGTATAGTTAAATTAGTGGAATATCATCCAATGACATTCGGGTTAATACTATAGTAGAAAATACATTGCCATGGGAAAACTAACCACAGGGTCCCATGCACCTACTTGGCTAATATTTTAAGCAGACACTGACCCCAAATTTTTTAGGAACCAGTGGTCCCATGATTTATTTTAAGTAATTAAAATATTGTAATCTTTTTCTAATTATTAAATTTTGAAGATAAAATATAAAAGCAAATGAAAAAAAGGGAGGGAGGATGATGTGCAGCCACATGGAAGATTTATGGTTAAGCAGTGGCTACATAACTTAAAGTGCTCCCCTCCATCTATTCAAATCCTAAACTATAGCTGCTCCACTGTAATAGGAAAAAATTCCAAATTATGCATTGTCTAAATTAGAAAGTTACATGGAAGCACCCGAGCTTTAAAAAATAAAGCCATATGCAATTGCATGGGACCATGCTGTAACAGCATGTTTCGTAGGCATTGTCTCTTAGAAATATAAATTGAGATTCATCTGGATTACTTGCAATTTTCTCTCTAGGTCACAATTTTTAAAAACTCTAGTCAGATTTAATACCTTGAAACATAACGAACCTAATTTGTACTTTCTAAGCCTAAGCCTAATCATATTTGCAAATAAAGAATGAATGACCATTGGTTTGGATATATATTCCAAAATTCTCATCACGTATCGAGAATTTAATTAATACTTTATTTTGATTGGATGAAAGGATATTTATATCAATGCCCCACATCATAAACCAAAGCTACAATAGCCATGCAATTCTTACGAATACCTCTATGCCAGTGGGTTCCCTAAGTTCAATTCATATTCCATAGTCACTAGTGTAATTGTATGTAGACACAAAACAATTTGGCGATTAGTGCGTTTAACCTATCATTCTACAACCTACCTAAGCTTGTCTTTTGAATTAGGGCATTTCTACCATTGAATCTTGTTGCTTTTCCAAACGATCAACTAATATATATATATATATACTAGCACTTGCATCTAAAGAAGGTTCAAGGATTACGTGGATAGAAAACTATATGCATGTTAATATGTTAGAGAGTATGTGTTTGTGCATGCAAATTCTAGTTGCATGCGGTTGAATTAAACAATTAATAATAAATGCTAAATAATGGTATGAAATAAACTTAGACAAATATAATTTTTTTCCTTAAAGAAATTAAGTATTATCTAATTATGAAATATTTGCATACAAATTTAAAACATAAAGCAATGCAAATGAAAAAGAAAGTTATTATCAAATTGAATTAAACATTGTAAATGGAACTAGAATGTTCTCATCCAGTTGTCAAATCAATACTTATCTGACTTTTATATGATAAGTGAGATTTTGGAGGCTTTTACTTGATATTTTGGAGGTTTTTACCATTACACGACAGTTGAAACTTATTTTCCGACGACTCAACATGATTTGCGAGTGAGAGACTTGTTTCAAACTCAAATCTCACACTATATGTAGCTTATCGACTAATAAACATGATTTATATATAAAATAATAATTGTAACATATGAATAATTTATATTTTTATTTAAAATAAAATATTAAATTTATATAATACAAAGAGGAGTTAATCAGTTAATGATATATATATGAATTCATTCATTGAACATGAAATTTAAAAATATATTATAAAATATATTATAAATTATATATATATATATATATATATATATATATATATATATATATATATATATATATATATATATATATATATATATATATTCATTGAACATGAAATTTAAAAATATATTATAAATTAATTAACTAGGTTAACCAAATTTGCGTACATAGGTATGTAATACATAGTTCATACATGAATATGTAAAATGAGGTCAAATAATTAAATATTGCAAGAATAAAGTTAGGTCTATTGTAGGGGTTATTCCATTACATGTTCATAATAGAAATGGAAAAACACAAATGATTATTCTACCTTGAGGCGTGTTGTCTTAAGATTTTGATTTTGAATTTTTTATGCGAAACAAGTCACTAAGGATCTTTTGGAAATTCTAAGAATCCCAGAACCTTAGTTAATCACAAAAAAAGATGTTTGAGGCAGAAGTTGGGTCAAAGTGAAAATATGTTAATTTGAATTCAACGACCAATAAAACTCACTAGTAGTAGAATCTACAAGAAATACCAGCACCATTGAAAATTTATCAAAATCACTAGTAGTAGGGCTTAAGGCGAATCTGATTGTGTGTAGAGTTGGTATCAATGGAAAGTGGCGTGGGTGGATGTTGAGGCGACAAATCTGGTCGCTAATGGTGGATATTGGCCATTGGCAGACAACGAATATCAAAAAACCAAAATGGATGATAAAAATTAAAAAATAACACTGAAAATTGACAAGTCATGTAGGTATGACATCAACCCTGACGGGCTCGTATCCTGTTGAACAAAACTTGCCAAGAAAGTTGAAAAAAAAAGGTCACGAAAATTAAATTTCTATCAATACAATTTCGTATGACCACTAGAGCAACTTTTATGCCTACCAGCCTGCGCAGTAATATCAATCGCATCTATACGATATTATACAACATGCAGATCCTCATGTATGTATGGATTCCATACGACTGTGCGAATTTGAAAACTTAAAAATCTGTACCCACAAAAAAAACATTCAAATTTGGATAGGCTATTCTTGGGTATTTGGGTCTTTCGAGTGCAATGACAAGTTCGTTTTGTTCTAGAGTGCATGTATAATTTTTGGGTCTTTTTGGATACCTCCACAAAAAACATGCTGTTTTGTGTAATATTTCTTGTTTTTTTGGGCTTGGTCCATGTGACTCTTGTTTTTTGGGTTCGGCCCATGTGTCTCTGGTCTTCTAGACTCTTTCCATGTGACTCTTGGGGTGTGCCTTTCTACCAACCACTTTTCTTTTCTGTGAATATGCATTTCTATCTTAAATTTTAATATAGATATATGCCTATTCATCAAAAAAATACTTCGAGATTCTAGATTTGGAGTTCTAGAGGCCTTCTATAATGCCTGATGGGTAAGATCCTTAAAATTTTAGGAGGGGTTTGCTGAATCCATACTGTGATATCTGTTGATGCCAAAAATGACAAGGTAACAAATGATAAGATAACAACCCTTTGTAGAAAACTCAGTTTATGGGGGACTTATTGCGTTAAACCAAGTGACCTCCGGATTTTTAAAGAAGTCGACTTCTTTTGTAATTGGGGTTTTGGAATGAGAAACAAAATATATATAAAAATAAAGAATCTAACTAAGGCGATGCACCAGAATTTAGATAAAAGACATGATAAGCCTATCTTTTGGATATAATCTAAGGGTCCGCTTAGCAATTCACCATATCTTAGAATAACATAAATTAAGGATTGCAGCATAAACAACTCATTCAATGACATAAAATAATAATCATACCCATTTACTGAAAAGAAGAGTTGAAAGACATGATCTAAACCAACAAACTTGCATTCAAATTATAGAAGTACGACAAACAAACCATCTTTTTTAAAAATTAAGGTTAAAATTAATATATATTTTTAAAAAGTTATATATTAATTTGTATTTTATTGTATGAATTAAAATTATCCTTTTTATATTTATTTTTACATTTTTCCTTTTTATATGTCAATTTTCTTTTATTATATTACATTATAGTTTAATTTAATTTAATTTAATTTCAACTAATTAATTTTAACTTTTTTATGATTAAATAGTTCTAAGGAAGTGGCATGGATTATACATATAAGATGAGAAAATATGACATATTATTTCTATGCTTCAAATATTTAATAGAATTATTTAATGTGTCAAAGAATCCTTACTATTCAATTATACTTTCAAGTCTTCTTCTCCAATATAAAATCTAGTTACATCACTACGTATGGGGACACCAAAATCTTAAAATATGTATTCTTAAATCACATGTAATAGAAATTTATAATAATAGAGATAAAATTCATATTATATACATGATCTCAAGCTACTCCATAGGATCCATAAATCCTCAATTTTGGTTCAAGAAATGTCTTGCATGAGGTTGGGATCATTTCTATCATCTTGACCCATCATTATACTTATTTATTATCACATATTTATCCCTATATTATCTTTACACTCATACTCCTATACATTCACATTATATTTCCATTTAAATACAAATTTGAGAATACCTTTTTAAAATTATTTTATCTTATAAACCATATTAAAGAGACAACATTGCACATATCATAATAAATTTAAATACATTAAATATTTATAATTAAATAAACTGCTCTAGGCTATACCCTTTTTAAATTAGAAAACGTTAGTAATAAAAATACTAAAGTAGAATGAAATTATGAAGAAAAATATTAATAGAAGCAATAATTTTCCTTTTCCTATTGCAAATTGTTTGAGTCATTTCAGTTGATTCTTCAACACCCTTTCTTGCTTTTTCCTTATTAATAGTGGAGTTCCTCTTTACACTTCTCCTTGAGCTAAGCTTAAGGGGTTATTGGGTTTTTTTATTGTCCAGATTTTTTTTCATTGTGCAGACAATTTTTTTGTTATCATAGATAAATGTTCCATCTTGAGGTACTTTAGTTGTTTAACTAAATTTTCTAACAAATAATTGGTATCACCTCTCTGTATTTAATCACTCAATTTGTACATAAGCATGAGTTAGCTTTAGGTCAACTTGTGGAGAGAATCTATCTTCACCTCAACTACATATTGCACAGACAAGCATACAAAGGTAGGTGAGAAGCAAGTTGAATTGGGTTTGTACTGTAATTGTCTTTTTATACTACCCTTCAAAAAATTGAAATCAATCGGATTTAGATCAGAAGGTTAGATCATGTGCTTGTTTTAGAGCAACAATAGTACTGATGAAGCATGTACACTTAAAAATCTTGTAACTTTAAAGAATTACCTATTAGCACACATAATGTTTGAAAGATGGTTGAAAATTAGCCAACTGGTAGAAATACTTTATTGCTATGGTAAGAATTTTCATTTCCCTAGACATTTCATTTCATTCTGATCCATCATCAAGAAGATAGTGAAATTGTAGAGATAGTACAATAAAATAGCAAGAAAATTGAGTTAGAAATAATTAAAGAATTTGTTAAATGTTGTTATGCTGCCAAGTTGTTGGCGTAAAATCTAACACCTCTGGAGTGCAGGTTTGTACGGACAGCTATGTACACTACGCAATGAGTGCTCTTCAAATTAGGAGGGGAAGCTCCCTCGTTGTGCTGGAATGCATGGAAAAGAAAAGTAATCTAAGTCCTATCTTTTTGTTCTCAGCTGGAAGAGGCACAAGGTTAAGAAAACCAAGAACGTTGTAGCTAAGGATTTTCTGGTTTCGCAGATCATTAACTACAACTAAGCTAACTACTTTAAATCTATCCAGTTTCCTCAAGAAAACAGAGCATGAGGAAATGGAGCAGGGATTGACTATCGGATGATAAACAAGTTTAGACTCTCTACTTGAAGGCAAGGTGGCGCAACTATCATCTCAATCTAAACAAGCTTATTGGGCACAAAACAGATTTAAGAATTCACCAAGATGATCTTATGAAACCCTGTGTGGCATAACACTTGATCAAAATAGTAAAAACTTCACAAAACAGCCTTTATCATTACAATCTCACGAAACCCTATGTGGCATAACCCTTGATTATAATGATAAAGATTCACGAAACAGATTTATCACCGTAATTTCTCGAAACCCTATGTGGCATAACGATTGATCACAATGGTAAAGATACACAAAACAACTTTATCATCTCAATCTCTTGAAACCCTATGTGGCATAACAATTGACCTCAATGGTAAATATGTTCAAACAGATCTAACTATGGGAGGAATTTACCATGCCAATCTTATGGAACCCTATGTGGCATAACACTTGATTGAAAGTAGTAAAGACTTCACAAAACGATTTTATCATCACAATCTCACGAAACCCTATGTGGCATAACACTTGATTGAAATGATAAAAGATTCACAAGACATAAAGAATCCACCATTACAATTGCATGAAACCCTATGTGGCATAACACTTAATCATAATAGCGAAGACACATGAACAAATACCAAAAGAGCAATATTGAGGGCAAGGTAGGCGCAGCATATATTTCTCTCTCAAGCAAAAGTTATTTACAAATGAGCATAAGCTCTTATTTATATACATCAAGGTGTAGGAACCCTAAAATCACCTTGTATCATGTACAGTCTTTGCAATGCATGCAAGCAATGCGCTAAACCCTAATTAAGTAAACTATACGGTTAACTGGAAAGCTACCATGCTAACCGAAACATCTAATCTAAAAATGGACAATTGTGCAAGCATATACCTTATTGAAAGCGGTTAACTCGAAGACTACCATCAGTTAACGTAAAACCCTAAAAAGAAACTCCAAGTAAACAAGGTCAATCTCAGAATAGATTGCATGAGGTGAGACAGCCAGTTAACTTGAAAGGGTAACGCCAAGTTAACTCCTGTGTATAATGTCTATCCTGAGAGGTGGGAACTGAAGTCTACTGAGGCGATCTCGAACAATCAACCCCTCAACGAGGCTGTCAACTCCACATCTGAATGTCAGCAACTTGAGCAATCTTAGCAATCTTTGCACACTCGAACTAGCATTTCACTGACTGGCAATTTTGGCGGCTCCGTAACTGAAGTGATAGCCAACATCTCTTCTGCAGCTTGATACAAATCGGTCTCAGCTTTTCTAACAAAATCATGAATTAAGACCGATTTGATCTTGAATTCATCTGTGTGTACTGTACTATGAAAAACTCGCTGGTGACTATGAACACGGCTATATTCAACTTTTCTGGAAAACTAAAATAGCCTGCTGAGGCTAAAAATAGCCTTTCGAAGAGTTATTTTCGGCGAAAATCTGAGATATGGGTTTTGTCCAGAAGAAGATTCTAAGACAACCCAGAACGTCAAAATCACGAAAATCTAACTTCTACTCGACCATGCAAAGAGTTTTCAGTTGAGAAAATTAGAAACTCGAGAACGAATGCTCTGGAGTTAAAAATTCCTGAAAAATCAAACGCACGATTTTAATTCGAGGAAGCTATATGAAAATGATCCAGATGCTGAGACTTGTTGAATTTTGCCAATTTCAGGAACATGCGAATTGAAAACTGAGAGAAATCTGAGAACCAAGGAGGAAAAAGACGTTTTTTGTATGCTCTTCTTCAATGAAAATCGCCCTTGAATTCTTCAAATTGCTGACAATCGTGAAATTTTACCCTGCAAAAGAATGTGATTGGAGAAATCGCCTTTGCAAATAGATGAGAAATCTGCCTTTGCTTTGAAAGAATTCGCCCTTTGCTTGAAGAAAAACGAATTTTGACTTTGAAGATATGAATTGCCTTGAAAAATACGAATCTCCCTTGAAAATACGCCTTTGCCTTGAATAAAAACGAATTTTGCTTGAAAATACGCCTTTGCCTTGAATAAAAACGAATTTTGCTTGAAAATACGCCTTTGCCTTGAAGAAAAACGAATTTTGCTTGAAAAATATGAATTTCTCTTTAGCTTTGTGAATAATAAATGAAGGCGCCATGTTAAAACAAGAAGAAATTCGCACCAACTCGTGAACTGCAAGATTTCAAAACCCTGGCTGAAATAGAAGCCTTCCAATTGGTTACCCTTCAGTTGAACTGCCACTGACTCAGAGTTCAAAAATAAATAATAATAAAATATTTATTATGCAATAGCAAAGGCGCCAAAAATAGAAAATCGCCCTCTTATGCAAATTTTGAACTTCAGTTGACAATTTTGTTAAAGCTTTGAGATTCATCGTTGAGCTTTACCGATTCTGAAAAGTCAACTCTTGAGCTCATAGGCGTCCATTTGCTCAAGTTATTTCACTTTTTACTAACTTCCTATTTTATAGCTGACGACAAAGTTACAACTGGCCAACTTCGACACTGATTTCCGGGTGACCAGAAGATGCTGGGACTGAGCTAGAGAATTCATCGGAAAGCCTACTGAACAAGGAAGAAATGTCTGCTGGGAGACACAACTGCAAAATCCATTGTTTAACACCTTGAAAAATTAGGTGCCCCTGATTAAATTGCTTTACGGGTTCCAGACTTGGCCATTTTCCTAAACTGCCATCTGACGCTTCAAACGGCTACCGACGGTGAACGGTGAACCCTGCTGACAGGAAACGAAGCTCGCTGCGTGCCTGGAGACATTCTGCATCCAATGACTATATGCACGATACCTGAAAGCTGTGTTAAGGGCCTCAAAAGTTAAAGCGCCCCTGGCTCATAGTTGCACTTTTGACGTTTTGACGAAAATCAGACTTCCATCTAAGTAGCCTACTTTGACCCCTGATATCTGGAGCTGGGATGACCCAATTCAGGCACTATCTATTTTAACAGACAGCCAGAAGGGCCTACAAGAGAAGTCTCTGGAGATGACGAGGCAAGAAAACTGCTTCTAAGACCTCAAAAACTCCAGTGCGTATTTTATTTACGATTACCGCTCCCAGACTTAGCCATTTTCCGAATGTCCTCACCTTGCAGTATTACACCAAAGACCTCGCACGCACGAGCGACTGCCAAATCCCGAAGGCTAATGGCTGTGCTCGTTGGAAAGATAAAATGATAACGCTCAATAGTCGTGAAGACTTCGAACGCGAACAGGCTCATCTGACATGCCTAAAGGCTAGGCGCCTCTGGACTGTGAAAATACACTGAAAACCATTTGTTGGTCTGCCCGTAAAATTACGTGCTTGGTAGAATCTCTGCCACGACCACCTGAAACGTCGGATCGACAAGCTGAATGATGCGTTGCGGAGCTGGACTAGAGTATTACTGATGTTAGGAAGACTCTGTCTGCAAATATTGCCATCTGGAGGGTCCTTTAAGCTAGCGCCCCTGGCTTGTACTTGCACTGGGCATAAACGGAGAAGCTCAGAAACATGAAAACTCCATTTTCAGCTGATCTTTGGATGACTGCCGCCTGAACTCTGAGAGTCGGATGACTGCGCTTGATATCTCGTCGGATAAGCAGACCAATTGTGAACAAATTGACTGCATCTAGCAATGAAACTGTTGAGATTTACCCCTGCTTCAAGATGGGCGCCCTCAGGCTAGAGGCACGCTTTTGCCTGAAACGAGCAAAATTCTCATCTCCTAAAATTTAGGGATTTTAACTTCTGTCGTTGATAACCGGAGCTGTGAGTCTTGGAATGCTTCGCTGAATAGCTCGACGGATAGCCAGGCTGATTCTGAAGAGATTGACTGGATGCTTGCACATTTTCAGCAAGATCTTGACCTTCAACAAGTTGGGCGCCCCTGGGCTATACTTGCACTTTCTGACTTTTCCTTTGAAAAATCTTCATAAATTGATCACTGAAAACTCTGTTTCGGTCATTGAAATGACTGTGTGCAATGTGAAACGCCATCATGAGGTGCTCTTCCATTGTGAAAAGCTTCATTCTGAGTCTCCGCTTCAAGTTATGTTCAATAAAACTGACTTTGACTGACCAACTATTGACAAAAACTCCATGCTTGATATTGCCCAAAACTGTATTTTACAACATTTTAACAAGGTTTAGAATTTTAAATGCAAAATGCCTTGATGAAGCAAAAAATTTGGTTTGGGTACAACACAAGTCCAGTTCTCCATATATGACAAATTGGCAATACAAATAATTATGGTTTTTTCCAAACTACAGAACTTGGGAAAAAATTGCTTTTCAAACTTAGCTCGGCCATGTCTGTTGCATATATTTGTCCTATCAGACTAAGCTTCTCTAATGTTTATTTCTCCCTATTTAAAATATCAAAAAAGAGTTAAGTAATCATAAAATATGCAACAATTTATTTTCTAAAATCAATGGTAAACAAATGCCTTAGAATATAATGCGTAGCTATTTTCTGTGTAAACACTCTTACTGTGCTATTATTTTTTTGGCTTTGTCTGTTGCTTCTCTATGAGAGATCCATCTCATCTTCAATAACTATGTGAGATTAATTGTGCTAGAACTAAACTGTGCTAAGATTAAACATCTGCAGACACATTCGTAATTACATAAATAACACAATAGATCAAAAATTCAAGGGAAAGGAAACAAAAGATCAGGCTGAACCCTGGCTTAAATAGGACCCACCTAAATTGAAACTCACTCAAAACATATTCCCACATGAATTAGAAGCTATGTAAATCAGAAGCCCTTCAAAGCTATGACACTCGACGAATTGCCGTGCAGTCTACATATCTACATTGCACTGCAAAACTCATTTAAAAAACATACAATATATCAATAGTCATCAACTGACTTACGTCCTCCATCTTCTTTCATTGCCATTGAAAAGCTTTGTATCAACATGTCTAATTGCTCTTTGATATCCTCTATTTCGAAACCTCTCATTGCTACATACTCCATTGATAACTGGGCAATGGGCGTACATAGTGATGAGAGATGTTGAAATGGAGAATTAAGAGTAGTGCATAGATGAAGATTTCAAAATAGAGGATTGAGGTCTTTTAGAAGGAAAAACCAGAGACAGATAAAAACTCAACAATATGCTGAGAAAAATACAACTTTATTTTTCTGATTTTGAACTGATTACAGATGCCCCTGATTTATAGAGGTCTTAGACTATTTGAGAAGAATATTAGCTAATAATAGATATAGAAATAAAACACATGCAAACAATAAAAAGCCTTGCCAATTTCTAATTTATAAGAAATTATCTGCTTTATTCTAACAAATTAGCTGACATAATGAGGTGTTTTAGAAACTTGATATAAGCGTCCCCATAGTTAGCTATAACATTTACTCAAAAATATTAAACTTGAGTTATTCCAACTCATCAATTGTGGTGATTTGCAGTGTCAAATAGTAATAAGATACTTAGTTCTGGTCCTATTAATCACAACATTTTAGCAATTAGCATTTAATCACAATTAGTTTGTAATCTCTTTAATATGTTTGTAAGAGAAATCACCACAATATCTTGAAAACTTAAATTTCATTCTAAAATTAAATTAAATTTCATTCTAAAATTAAATTAAATTCTAATTTCTAAAATTTATATAAAAAAAATATTATTTAGTTTTTAAATAATTAATTAAATTGTAGTGATTATCTATACAAATGAATTAAATATGAATCAAAACTCTAATCCTAACCCTAATTGAATGCTATTTTAAATTGTAACCATTTTTTTACTTTTAGATTACCGCTTCATATTTATATTCCAAAAAATAATATTAAAATTTATATTTAAAATAATATTTAAGTTTTATTGAAAATATTTAAAAAATTTAAAAAGCAGAATCTCGAACAAAACTGACAATTTTCATAAAAAGAAAACTATTTTTTAAATTCATTTTAGGAAGTTAACAATAATGACTACGTTCTTTTTTTTTCAAAAGATAAGAAGATAAGATTTAAGAGTGGATATGAATTTGCATGTCATTTGAACGCCAATTTCTAGCTAAAGAGTTTTTCCTTACACATCGTTTTTTGGTGGATGCCATTGTAATACGCCTCTCAGCATAATAAAAGTTAAGTTTAATTAATTAAATAATTACACCAACAATCTTTGCAATAACTTATAAGATCATCTTACACAAAACTTGTGTAGGTTGAAAATGAAGATTGCATTATTAAAGCTTACAATGATTTTATATACCACATCTTACATCGGGAAATAGACCAACTGAGTGTATATTGGACACATTTGAAAATTTAGGAAATATATATTATCTTTAGGATAAACTTTTAAGACTACCTTTAGGAAATGGGGTTGCAAGCTAAGTGGGCTTAACCTTGGAGAAAACTCTATGGTTAAGTGCACTTGAGATGGAGTAGTATTGAGATGGGTGACCTCCCAGGAAGGCCCAGTGCTTCACCTTTGTGAGCATCACCTAGATGCAATAAGGGCTAAGTGGACCATTCACTATCATGAGAGATGGGTTCTTGTGAACCACTACTCATGAAACATGGGTCAATGAGTTTGACTCGTAAAACTACACAATTGAATCCGGATAGCAATATCATCATTTGTTATGTTTAGTGTAAGAAGTTGAATGTGAGTCTTTTGCAACTGAGTTGCATACTCGACATGAAGGTTTCAATGCTTTGAGTGTATGAGAAAAGTCCAATCTGGGTTACCTCTAAAATTATAAAATTATAGTAATGGCTAAAGAAATTTCTAAATAGAAGAAGGTTCCTTGTAAGAGGCCTACAAAAGTCAAAATACACAAGAAAAAAGCTAATGAGGCTATGATCGACACATCAACCATTAAGGGAAAGAAAATGATAGTGGAAAGTACTAATAATTGTGCAAAAAATTGAAAATAAAAGAATAGGTGAATGTCCCACTAATTGTCTTCTGATAAAGGAAGATAAAATAAAAATAGTTGAAGAAAATTATTGTGTTGATTAACCATTGATTATGGGCATTGCTCATGGTGGGATGAGAATGATATTAATGAGTAATGGAGACAAGCAAATGGGTCCAATAGCCTATGAACCAAATTATGACACATCTAGCCATGTATTCTACAATTTATAGTTGGTTTGATAGTGCAATGTTTGAAAACACCATCCTTTTGTAAATAAACAATGTCATGATCTATTTGGTACACTATAAACATTACTACATGTATCACCACTTTTGAATGCAATTGAAATTTGGTAGTAGGTTTACAATCACCGATTTTTATGTTTGGTGCTTTGTTGTATTAAATAATATGTTGATGCTTGGTATGTAGTAGTTTATTGGTGATTGTTGTTATTATAATTTGTCAAATGTAAATATTGTTGGCATATGGCTTTTGGTGTTGTTATTGATGAAAACCTAAGTCATTGATCCAGTCCACATGTCAGTATTCAACCATACCGAAAGACAGAGTGAAGAATAGGGTATGTGATTGAAGTTGAATTTATCGATCAATATGCATTATCAGTTTATCAGTTTTGGTTGTGGATCTCAGGGAAGGTCATTGGGTATCTGGAATGCCTTATTCTTGAGTTTTGTGTTGTTGCATCAAGTGGTGTATGAGTTAGGAGATCCGGTCGTTCGATTTTCTGTTCATCAATGTATGAAGGCTGACTAAGTAAATTTAGCATGTTGCGGATGTTCGAGGCAAAATTATTTGAGGTATTTTTGGGTTTGTGGATTTTGTTTTGGGTCCTCACTATGTTGTGGCCGATCGGTGCACATTGAAAATCATTTATGATTTGAGCCGACAGTTGGAAAATACTTTCTATTTTATTGAAGCCAACATGAAGCGATTAAATCCTTGGTAGCAAATATATATAAGAGATCAGTTAATTCATTTTGGTGTGTTCAAAGTGTGTTGATGTATATTGCGAATATCAGAAGGGTTGCAGAGTGATTATGCATAGTTTCACTTGTGCAAAAGAGGTTTTTGTGAAGCGAATTGAGGTAGAACAGAGCGAAGTGCAAAATTAGACAGAAGGTCCAGAATTTGATTTATGAGCCTAACTAGAATTGTAACAAGGCATTTGTAGATGCTACTTTCTTAGTTCAACCTTTTGATGTAATCCAAATATTTTGTAAGGAAATGAGCCTTCCTGGTTTTGAGTAGTGAGCTCTAGGTAGTGTGCCTGAATGCAAGTGCATTCCCATTTTGTAAAACACTAATATTTGAGTACTCAAATTGTGGATTGACCTCCACCATGGTTTTTCCCCTAACAGGGTTTCCACGTAAAAATCCTTGTGTTATGGTGTTATGGACGATTTCTTTATGTGTTTGCATATTTCTCTTGGTTGAATATTATAAATGTTTAAAGATCTGATTGATGATATTAAATATTGCTGAACACTGATTCACCCCCCCTCTCAGTGTTCCCTAATTCCAACAATTGGTATCAGAGCTAAGTTCCTCGAAGGGAGTTTAACAACTTGAGGCAAATCTTGGAATGTAATGGACTCTGGCAGT
Organism: Sequoia sempervirens; assembly: GCA_007258455.2. Classification (NCBI taxonomy): domain Eukaryota; kingdom Viridiplantae; phylum Streptophyta; class Pinopsida; order Cupressales; family Cupressaceae; genus Sequoia; species Sequoia sempervirens. The sequence continues at coordinate 47,091 of VDFB02358056.1, forward strand.
TTTAAGCAATAGCTTGTGGTGGCACTTGATGATCTTGATTAGTCTAAAGCAGAAGTCTGGGAATTGAAAGCAAATCTTAAGGATGCTGAGAAATTCATTCAGAAGTTGAAGGATCAGATTATTAAATCCAGGGAGAAGAGAAAGGATCTCTGTGATTAGATTAAGCAAAAAGAGAGCAAAAACATGGATGACGATCACTTGAATCAAACCTCGAAGGAAATAACTGAAGAATGTGAAAAGCTTTCCAGAGACAATGATACCCTAAAGCATGAGATGGAATATATATGGTGATGAAGCTGACTAAGGAGTTTGAAGATAGAAAGAAGAGTGAGGAGAATCTTGCATAATCCCCAAAAGAAAGATCTGATTAATGCAACAAAATTAATGGAGAATTCATTTAGTTGGAGATTGAATTGCAACAATCTAGAGACAATGAACAAGAGCTTGAAAGATAAATTGTTATTCTTAGGGATGAACTTGCTACTGCAAATGAATACAAGGAGCAGTCCAAGATTAGCTCAGTTAAGCTTGATGAGCTGACTCAAGGACAAAAGAATGGAAATGACAAGCGAGGCCTTGGATATGAGAAAGGAAAAAGTTCTAGATTTGGAAAAAGGAATTTTAGGCAAGGAAATCAGATGAACAAAGAAAAAAGGCATCCGGTAAGACAACCTAATGCTCGAAAGTTTAATGGATAATTTTTGTCTTGCAATAAATTTGGTCATATGGCTGCTCAGTGTAGAAGTAAAATGAAATCAAGAGATTCATCATTCTCCGGTCAGTGCTTCAATTGCAATAAGTCTGGTCATAAGACAATTGAATGCATAAATATGTCAAACAACTCTGCTAATAGAAGGAATGTTAAATGTTATACCTATGGAAGATTTGGGCATATTGCTAACCAATGCAGATCAAGAAGAAATAAATGGAATGGCTGGTCTGGACAAGGAAATGTTGTGTGTTACAATTGCAGAAAATACTATCACATTGCAAGATTTTGTAGAAACAAAAATATGGATAGAAGAGGTCCGGCATACAAAGGCAAAAATACACAGAAAGATGACAAAGGAAAAGGGAAAGTGAGTGTGGATGAAATAAGAGATCAGATGAAGAAGACATGGGTAAGAAAGAGTGAGTTTGTTGCAGGAAAGGAGCCAACACTAGAACTTGCTTCTGATAATTCCTCCAAGAATTGATTTCAGGCCATTGGCCTAAGCGGAGTTGTCAAGAAAATCCTTCAAACACCCTGCTGGTAATTGACACCGGGATGTGGATGAGTGCAGTGGATGCACTGATGATCTACAGATGCTATGGAATCAATTAGAATGGACATGATGTTGAGTTGAAGGTCTGCAAAAGTTTTCTTGTTTGATGACTAAGAAAACAAGGCATCCAGATAAGTTAGGGAAAAAACATTTATGACAACAAAAGGTTAGGTGTGCGAGTTATAAAAAGGAAAGTTAAAACCCTCATTTGCCACTTCGTATTGAAGAGAAAAAGAAGGAGAGCACTATGCAAACAAAATTTCGAAAACATGAAGTCAATTCGGCAATGAAACCCTCACCCATCAGGTACTTCTATTGTATTGAAGAATTTCCATTTAATTTGTTGGAGAACTTATTTGGTAGAATCAAGTCATGAGTATGGAAGGTAAAATGGAACAAATCAAAGGAATGATAAACTTGGATGAGTATAGTAGTGAGAAGATTAGAGCTGTAAGAAACATGTTGTCGCTTGATGAATTGAAATGGCTGAAAGAAGAAAAACACAAAAGCTTGGATATTTGGAGTGAATTTCCCTATTTCAAGAACGCATAAATTGTTGAGTTTATTCTAAACAAATTGAGTGATGATATTCTAACTCTGGAAAAACCCCACCATATCTCGAAAGAAGTGATTGCAGCTATAATTGGGCTATGCAAAGTTGGGGATGTGCCAAGAAAGAAGTCAATTCAAAATAAAGAAGTCGAAACCCTAATTAGAGTAATTGGAGATCAAAGGGAACTGATGATCTTCACAATTAAATATTCAGTGATAAGGTACATTGTGCATGGAGTATCCTATAACATATTTTTCAGAAACAAAGATGGTGCAACTTCGGTAGGTGTTGTTTACATTTCACACAAGATATAATGGAAGATGCGGATTTTGACCTTTGTGGATTACTGGAAGATCAACTGATGGAGAATGTACAACTGACAAATATGACAGGTTACCCTTTTAGGTTTGGTACTTTGGTTATATGTCTTGTGATGTATTTTCTGAATTGCCTGCCCCTGATCAACAATGTAATATGGGAAGACAATGAACTAGTTTGCGAGCATATTTACATACATTCTAACAATTTGGAAAACTATGATCAAGAATATGAAAGTTTCTTCAAAGGTTTTCTAGGAAAGTTTGGTTCAATTGGTATTTCCATTCTGGTAAAGGCACTTGAAGTTGGTTCCTCCTCTGGTGGGATGGAGAGAAAGAAGACAAGAGAATTTTTTGTTGTTGTTGGTACTCCACTAGCATGCAAGACTCCAAGAGTTGAAGGGAAAGGAAAAGAACAAGTGATTGTGGATATACCAGATGAGGAATCTGATAAGGAAACTAAGGACACCCAAGGAAAAGAACTGGAAATAGCTACACCAAAAGAAGAAAAGGCAAGGACAAAACAAAGTGAAAGAGAAGGTGATTTAACCAAAGAAGAGCTATTGCAACTTATTCATGAGAAAGATGGAATGCAGACAATAACAATCATGTGGTCTATCAGACCTTCATATGAGTAGGACATGATCTTATGTGTACTAAGTGCTCATTTTGTGCACAACCATATTAATTTGGAGAGTTTGTAGAATACATTGCTAGAAGAGATGATTGAATGCATCAAGGAAATCATGGTCTCTGAGTCTCAAAACAAGGAAGAAGGAGAAATAATTCTGCACCTAAAGAAGCAATACAGATTGTCACTTACCAAACTAAGAAGGCACATGAATCAATTAAGGCAATGCATAAGCATGAAAAACAACATTTACAACCATTGTCTTCGATGGCCTCATGTAATCAACAAGTACAAAGAGAAGTTGGAACAAATTGAAATAAAGCTGAACAATATTGGACAGAATTTTAACATGTCTTAGGATGTTGATGGTGCAATTAAGAAAAGAATTTAGGAATTAAAAAAAGAGCACACAAATGTTCAAAACACTAGGAACAATATTTTTGACACCTTTTGGAAAGTTAACGACATAACAGAATGCAGGCTGGAACAGTTGATTGAAATACTGAGGAAAGGAGAAAAATTAGAAGAATCCTTCACCATTCCAGAATCCCTCATCAAGATTATCAACCGGATATCTAAAA
>VDFB02358057.1:0-14167 GCA_007258455.2 Sequoia sempervirens
AAGAAAGTCTAGGTGCACACATTCCATCTTTCATCTCTAATCATTGCTTGTCAATACACTTCAATTTGGGGCTTAAAAAGAACAACTTGTTTGTCACACATTTGGATTTGGGGCTTTAAAACAAACATCTTGTTTGCAATCACACTTTGAAATTGGTCTTAAAAAGAACCTTTTTCTTCCATCACACATTTTTTCTTTGGGTTAAAAAAAAAAAAAGTGCTTGAATTGTTTTACACACATTTCAATTTTCTAAAGGGAAATTAATCACTGCGAGTGTGAATCAAGTGTGTGTGTGTCCTCCAAAACACCTCACTCGGTTCACTTTTGTCATACCCTTCTTATGAGGCCTACTTAGAGCACACACCCCTCCAATGGACGACCTCAATTGAGTGTGAACCCAAAGACACACTCCTTTGGGAGTTGAAATCTTGTCACTCTTGTCTAAACCCCAAATAACTTTATACCTTTGGGAAGTGAATGTGAAGAGTGGATTACCCCTTTCTCCCAACTTATTGGTAGGATTTTGCTTTCAAATCATCCCTAGTCAACCTTGTGCATCCTAGCTCAAGACCTAATTGGCCATACCCACTTGACTAGCATTAGACTTGTTTTTGTGTATTCAAGTGTTTTCTTAATCATAACATTTAATCTTGAAAGAAAAATTTATCATTGTGTTTGGTGTGTGTGTTCATGCATGTACATGTGAAATCTTGTGTTTGATATTGTCCAAGTCAAACTTCCAATAAACACTTGCCACATCATCCAAATCATACAATCTTGTCATTCCAATCGCCATCATAATAAATGTCATCTCTTAATCCAACCAGCATCATTTTACACCATGCCAACATTAGAAGACATAGCACAAAATCTCATCCACATACTTCACATAGCTCAAACAATCCAATCACCTTTAAACCAACAAATTATTCAATAAATCCATGACATGGTCCATAAACTTCAAACAAACCAATCACCTCAAATGCAACAACTCATAGCACAATCCCAATACCTCATCGCCACTTGTTAAATCCAATCACCATATCAACAAATTTCACATCAATGCTATGTGTCACCTATATCATTGTATCAACCTCATCCATCCACATATCATGCTACCCCTTCATCAACCTATCACACCTCTTCCAATGTCAACCCTTATCCATATCAATCCACCTCTCAACAACCATTATCCTATGCAACCCCTTGATCATTATCACAACAACAAATCATACCACAACAAGTCCAAACACCTTTCCAACCTCAACACATTCAACCACAATCCTATGTGTCACCTTCATCATCATGCCAACCTAACCCATCTACCTATCATGTCAATGCCACATCAACATATCCACCCATATCACAACAAGAACATAGGAGCCCAAGTCCACCTTGGCAACAAAATCAAGAGCCTTTCAATTCTCATGTTCCATTTGACAAGGGGAACACCAATCTAGCTCATGCACCCTATAACTCTATCATACCACCATCCAATCAAATTCCTATCCATAAGCCACCATTTTTGAGTCCTAATTCATTTGGAATCTCCTTGTCCTAACCCATCCAAACTCTTCATTACCCCACTCATCATCTAATCTTCCATCACCTCCTCGCCCTAGATTCAAAATTTCAAGATAAAATCTATGGCATTACCCAAATCGTCTAGATCCACCCTACAATGGATGTGACCCAAGGGCCTCTTGAGAGGAATCAAGCATAATGCATGTCATCAACTCATATGTTTTGAACCTGAGTCTTCAAACATCATACCATTCTTACAACCATCATGTGTCTCCCCCTTGAGCCTATTCAAGAGTCTTTCCCATTAAGCCTAAATCAACCTCCATCATGTCTCCATGTTGTTGACCATCTAGAACATGTTGATCCCATTTAGGAGTCATCCCTTTCCACTTCCATTCAAGCAACCCAAGAGGTATGTCAAGAGCCTAATCCTAAGCATGAGGAAACATTAACCAAGCTCATAACATACTTGTTCCTATTTATGATCAAGCTCCCCTCTATGATCTTACCTATGATCAAGAAGGCCATGATGATCCTCTTATCCAACTCTATGCATTCCATGGTCAAGAGCCTATCACTTCACCTATCCATGATCAAGAAGCCTCCATTGCTCCTATCCAACCCCTACCTAGTCTTATCCATGATCCATCAATATCCACTTCCCTTGATGAGACATATGCCTCTCAAGCACATATAGAAGATCAAACAAGTACCTAAGTTGATCTAAGTGAACACAATGCTAATCAAGATCCTAATGATGGTCCATCACCCACTATCGACCCCATTGCAAGTCCTCCATCATATCATATTGGTATTTCCACCCTCATTCATGAATGTTCCTCCTTAGAACAACAACCATTATCTTCCATTGCTTCATTTTCTCCATCCAATAAGGAACTCGTGTCTAGTGTTCTACCTACACCTAGTCCCCTTGTCCATTGTATACTCCAAAACATGAACCACCAAGGTAAAGGTTTAGATCTTCATGAACAAGGTATTTTGGAGCCCATCCATGTTAAAGTCCCTCCACGCTCTTATGGCCTTGGATATGCACCCCAAGGACACCAATATCAAGATGTTGGTATTTTCTCCATCACATCCTATGTCCACATTCCGTGGAATCTATCATAAGCCTAAAACATATATTTCCATCCTCCTCCATCATCCTACAAAATGTCAAAAACATGTGACCATACACACCTTCCACCATCCAATTTTACCCCACGCTTCTTCCAACCCGTATCCCTCCATCCACTTTTCCACCATTGCTTCAACACCTAATATCCCAATCATTCATAAATACCTAAATATCCTATTCATGACCAACAAATGCGCACATTGTGTAGCTTATAAAACTTCCTCATTCCATCCACCCCATTGAGTTCAAAATAAACATTGGATGCCACTCACGCTTTCATAACACCAAAAGTCCTGGGTTCCTGGTCGCTTAGAATTTTACAAATGCAAGAAACCAAAGAAAAATACATTCAAAAATCCACCCAAAACCATACCTTCGAAAGAAAATTCAAAAACTAAAATGATATGGGTCCCTAAACAAAAATGCAAGTCAAATGAGGCATCCACCTCTCAAAAATTCCAACCATCCTCCTCATCCCTTCAAAAATGGAATTCCATACAAAAATATCAAATTCTTCCATCCCACAAGCCAAACAAAAAGCATAAAAATACTAAATCTATGTGGGTACCAAAAGAACTACATCCACCACCTCCTAAGCAAACATCTCCATTGCTTCCTACACCCTGACCACATCAAAATCTTCAACGTTTATCACAATTTGTGCAACCATTGGTCATGGTTCCCTTCCATTTCACACCAATTCCACATACCTTCATCTCCTCATCCTTCACTCATTATCCTACATATCTACCCCACCACCTTCCTATGGTCCATGCTTTTGGCTAAGCCTCCCCATTCATCTTTTTCATAAGTCCCATATAATCCACCATCTTCCCTACATAATCCGCATCATAATCCATCATCTACTTACTCCATCTCCCTTTCATGTCATCCCTTACCAACATCTATGAGTACATTTGACATGGTCCATGCAATGACATCCATTTCTAGTGGGACTATCACCTTTCATGGAACTAGACACTTGAGTCCCTCCTATCCATATTCCCCTTCTCCTATCCAAAAAGTCAAAAAGTCAAAAAAAAATTCAACAAGTCAAAAACAAAAAGTAAAGAGAAATCCCTTCATCCAACGGTGAAAACCTAGTAAATAGGTGCCCTGGATAAGTACCATGATGAAAACCTGGAAAATAGACGTCATGTGTAGGTTTATTTTCTATGTCACTTACACTTGGGGGCACAATATCTTATCTATACAACCTATCATTTTCATGTCATATCATTTTATCTTACCATCCTACCATCTTTAGCCATCATACATACCTATCATATTGAGTCCACTTATCAACCCTTCTCCTTTTGATCTTGATGAAGATATAGGGGCAAAGTGTTGAAACATGCTTTGGATATCTTTTTATATACCTCATCTTTCCAACCAATCATATCATTATCCTATTGTCATAAGCTTTGTCATGAAAAATCCTAAGTATTGTACTTAGACTAGGGCATGTTATTCCTATGCAACATAGTCTTTGGAGATCACATCCTTGCTCCCTTATGATGTGTACATTCATTCCATTCACTATGAGATATCATTTTTATCCATCCATCTATCATGAGCCTTTTATCCCTTATCCTATCACCCACCCTTCCATCCATCAATCCCATATATCTCCTTGCACCTAGACTTGGTTTTCCCTTGTCATTGGTATCTAACACAAAGGCTACCCAAATTTTCATCCATTGACACTTCAAAACATTTCAAAAATCAAAAACAAAACAAAACATTTCAAAAATCCAAAAAAATCATAAAACTTTTGAAAATCCAAAAAAATCAAAACATTACAAAATCCAAAAAATCAAAATATCCCCAAAATACAAAAAATAGAAAAGGTCTTAAAGACAAAAAATCCAAGCCATAAAATCACACCAAATCATTTCTTCCAATCAGTTCTTCAAAACAATTCAGTAAATCGATTCAACTCCTTCCGTCAGTCTTCAAATTGTGATCATCATCCAAATCTTAAATCGATCATCTTCAATCAGTCAAGTAATATGCAAGTAGGTCAATCCTTGGTCCATATAATCAAATTCGATCAATCTTGTGATGTCAATCACATCCTTTGGTCTTGATCCTAATCTTGTTGTAAACCCAATCAATCAAAGTCAATTAGTCAATCAATCAATCATCCTTGTGTTGATCTAGGGATATGTTGTTCCCCACAATGACAACATTATCATCATCAATCAAAGTTAATCATTCAATTAATCAATCATCCTTGTGTTGATCTAGGGATATTTCATTCCCCACAATGAAAACACTATCATCATCAATCAATCAATCAATCAATGGTTTACATCTTGACGGGGGCAATACCTTGTTTTTTTTTGTATCATTTTTGCATGCTTGCTTCCTTGCTTGTGTGTGTTATCATTTTTATCTTGCATTTGCATCAAATCTGAATTATTCCAGCTAATATTCATATCTTGTATCTAGACAAGGTTGTATTATGTTGGGGCACAAGACACATTGTCACCTTGGTGCATCATGTCTAGTGTTACATCAAACATCATGGTTGTTCACTTTCTTGTAGCATAACATATCATTCATCTCCTCCATCCACTTCTTATCTTGCATCATTCATCTTGTCCCTCCTTATCATTTCATTTGAGCATGCAGGTGTTTTATTCCTCCTATCCTCTTGAGGGGGCATCATCATCCCGCTCTTGTTTCATCATCATCCTATCTTTCTATCGTCATCCATCTTCCTCTGTCATACCTTAGCTTCTTTGAAATGATGTTGCCTGACTGCGTCATCATCGAGACATCGTGGCAAATGTGAGCCACTAAAATTGTCCTAAAGCCTACGACTATTAGATTCTTCATCATTTCCCCTTTCATTCTTCATAATTAAATGATTTTAGTGTTTGGTATTTTCTAACTATCATATGTCTTCTTCAAAATTAAATAATTTTAATTATTTGGTCAATAAATTTCTATCTTATTCTTCCTTGATTAAATAAATAATTTCTATTTATTTAATTGCGTCACTAATTAAGTCCTTTTCTTTCTAAAATTAAATAAATTTGTATTTATTTAATTTTTTGTCCACTTTCTACTATAATTAAATAATTATTTTTAATTATTTAATTATTCATTAGCTTTTTCTTTCCTAAATTAAATAAATTTTATTTATTTAATTGGTCCACTCTCTTGAATTTTGAATTAAATGATTATTTAATTCAAAAGTAGTTCCTTCATCACATTCCTCTATAATTAAATAATTATTTTAATTATTTAATTATTCATTAACCAACCTAAATTAAAAAAAATTGTTATTTAATTTCTGCTCCTATCTGCCTCTTTATCCATGCCAATCTTATCTTCCACATCAAATCTTATCTCTTGACATCTCATTTAATCCTAGCCCTTGATTGAATTATCTTATAATTCAATCTCAACCCTTCATCCTTACCATTTTCCCTAATATAGCCCTAACCCTATTTCATACTACAACTTTTAATCTTGGCCATTGATTAAGACATCTTATTTACATTCAATCTCAACCATCAATCCAAATCAGACCTTTCCTATAAATCAATCCTCTCATAAGCCATTTGGGGGGTTGATTCTTCAATATCCTTATATATTAAAAATTATTCTTGAATCATCCATTTCTATCTATCATCATTCATCTATCATCTCCATGTCAATGTTATGTTGTTGAATTGAGCAGCCAACATATCAAATCAATCAAATAATTCATCCCATCATTTGCATCTATTTGAGGTATTGAAGATTTATAGTTAGGTATTGCATGTTATTGTTTTATCATTTTATTTTATCCAAATTTTTCATATACATTATTATCTTGTGGTGCGGGTTCTACTCCTGAGCAGGTTATACTTTCACCACATGCTTCTTGTGGTGTGGGCTCTAGTCCTAAGCAGGTTTTTCTTTCACCACACGCTTTGTTTACTTCTTTAGCACTCCTTTCCAACTTGGTTTTCCATGGAGGTGGGAACACCAAAGCAGGGTCTGACTGAGGTAGACCCCTATACAGCCACCCAACAACTTTCCTCTCATTCTTTTGTGTGTAGGTCATGAAAAGGAGCTTGGAGTGAAGATTCAGACACCCAGAGAAAGGTAAGCTTTCGCCAAGCATCCTTCTGTTTATTTCAGTTTCTAGTTTTCTGATTAGTTATATAGTTCATCACGGCTTACCCTTGAGCTTAGAAGTAAATATTATTTCTATTTTCTTGAGTTCTTGAGTTCTCTATTGCTTAGGATTCCAGTGTGTACCTTAGATGATATTGCATCCTGCTGGCATTCTGGAACTGCGCTGACATCTTTGGTCGAGGACTCCCTCTTCTAAGATAGAAATCTCCTAGTTTTTCTCCCTCGAGATCTCTAGTATTTTTTCTCAAACCATAACCGAATCTTAGTTCTTTATTGTTCCGCTAATTTTTCATTCTGAGGTGTATAAGGGCAGTTTGCTCCCTAGTGATCTCTTGAGAAAGGAGAGACCCGTGTGCAGTGAATCCATCTTATATCACAGTGGGTAATAAGGATTAATGATCCACTTGCATATTATGGAGGATGTGACACCTATTAATCATGGATTAGGAGTGTGCACATCCCTAACCAAGGATTATGCAAATTAATCATAAGTCGAAGAAGGTTATGGAGAATGTGGCATGAGGAAAGTTAAATAAATAGATTATTTATTTAATTTTTTGGAGGAAAGGGATAAGTGATGGGAGTAAATAATTAAAGAAAATTATGTACATTAGGTTGGGATTTAAATATGATAGAATAAATAGATTAACACGAAGGGATAAGGGATAATGAAGATTAATTAAATAATAGGGTATTGTTTAATTAATATAGAGGATGTGGAATTAGTTGAATTAGGGGTAAATTGACCAAATGAAAGTGGTCAATTTTCAGTTTCTACATTTTTCCCCTCTTTGAGATGGTGTTATAAAGTAGCATCATTTCAAAGAATATTAAAAGATAGCACCAAAAAGAAGATGGTTAGATTAAGGAAGATTCCCCAGTCATTTAAAAGAGTGACTAGGAAGAAATATGATGAGAGTGAATATGAGGATTGGGATTGAGGATTCCCCCTCAAGAGGACATGTGGGTTTGGGAGAGCACATGTGTGTTTTTGAAATGGATGAGATGATGCAAGGTGAATGAGGAAGATGATATAAGATGAATGAGGAAGATGTTGTGCAAGATGGGAGGAGGAAGGGATAATGAAAGAAGAAGATGATAAGAAAGCAAGCACAGAAGGATTCAAGGAAAAACATGATGTTTCTTGAGACAAGCTACAATCCAATCGTGATTGATGATGGATCCAGAGTGTTGTTGATGTGGGAATGATATATCCCAAAAAAAACACAAAATATTGGGAAGGATACATCCCAATGATGATGATGAGAGTGTTGTTGATTTGGAAACAATATATCTTGAAACAACACAAGGATAGGGAAGGAGACATCCTGATGATAATGATGGAAGTGTTTTTTATTTGGGAATGATATATCCTGAAACAACAAAAGGATTGGGAAGGGTACATCCTGATGATGATGATGGGAGTGTTGTTGATGTGGGAATGATATATCCCAAAACAATACAAGTATTAGGAAGGATATTTATGTAAAACATGCTTCTCATAATCAAAAATAACTCAATCAACTCTTTTCCAAAGTTTTAACTCCTCAAACAAAGTGATTTTTCTCACAATTTCCTGCCAGGCCTTATAGGATAGCAAATAGGGTTTTTCCACCATAATTTTCAAACCAAAATTCATTCCCAAAATATAAAAGCTATTTTTGATACCCATTTGGAATTTTTAAAACATACTCAAAATTTAGGGGTGGTTGTTTTGGAACAAAGTCAAAAATCTACTACTACACTTTGGATGAGGGCTCACAATGAGATTTTCAAAAAAAAAACTTTAAATCTTCACACCAATAGCCAAAACATGTCAAATAAGTCCTACCAAAACATTCCCAACCATTACTAACCATTTCCCAAGAGCTTTTCCACAAACCCTAACACCCATGCATCTTCAATGCCTAAAACATATGATTTTCAGCCTAGGGCATCAACAATTCTTCACCAATCTTCAACCCTTGCTCCAGAAAACTTCAAGAACACAAAACCTAAATTTAATACACCCATTCCACCAAATTTTGAACTGGTTCATCGGTGAAATGGGAAGAACTTCATGATTTTCTATCAAAACTCACAAAATGAGGGTTTTCAAGCCACCTTTAGTAAATCTACTCTAACTTCCTCAATTCTTAATGAAATCGAATGAAAAAAAATACAACAGATAGAAGATTCAATTCCACATCAAATACAATGAAACTTAGACGATTTCTAGGCCATACAAGTCACTGTAGCAGAAATTTATGCTCCAAAAATGTAGAAAACAAAGTTTTATTATTGCTTAGTCTTCAATACAAAAGCTAGAAATTTTCCTCAACCAATACAAGGTGTATTTAAACATTACACATCAAAACTAACCACCTTCCAACTTTTTTCCAATGCCCAACTATTCAACTTCCCCAAAAACTCAAAAGTGCAAAGTTGCTTGAGCAACTTTTTACAGCTTTTGCAAAATTTCACAACTTTTAACAACCTATTCCCAAATGACTCAAAAACATAACAAATGGTCTTAAAAGACCTTATTACACACAAACACATGACTTAAATACAAAAAAACCAAAATACTTAAGACTTTGCAACTTTTCCACATTAAGACCTATGGTGCCCTATACCAGATACATCTCGATAATGATGATGATGGGAGTATTGTTGATGTGGGAACAATATATCCTAAAACAATACAAGGACTAAGATAAAGGCTTGCCACAAGGTCAAGAACAAGACCAAATATGTGATTGGATGATTTGTAGTAGATTGAATGGATTAGGATTTGCATGAGATGTGAGATGGATAGAAGTAATAGGATTGATGAAATGGATGAATATGATAGCAGAAAAGATGCTTAGAATAAAAAAATCTATATTATCCTAAAAAACTAAAATGATAACAAGATAATGTTGTTAAATTGACAAGATTCTTAGAATAAAATATATATATTATTCTAAATAACTAAAATGATAATGAGATGATTGAAAATATGGAAGGATAAATGAATGATAGGGAAATAGATGGAGGAAACTCGCTTGCACAACAAAAATTAAATGATTAGGAAAGAAAATGATAGAAATGGGGATGAAAATGATAGAGGGAAATGATAGATGGTAGGATGGGGGATGGAGGAGATGAAAGGAGAGTGGCCAAATCAATAAATTTAATTATTATGCATTGTGTTTCCATTTAATGAGCACTTAATTTGATATAGCATGAGATACTATGCACCAAGGTATGAGGAACCAAAGCAACTTCATATCACATGCATGGGACTGACACAACAAATAAAAGGTTAGTTCAACATTCCAAAGTCAGAAAGGGCTTTGGCAAGGATGATGTTGGAAAACCACAAACACAAAGGATTCCCCAGTGTAACACAAGACCACAAAGGATTTTGGTGGGTACTATACAAGACAACCAAGAAAACAAAATCACACAAAAAGCCAAGATATGCCCCTAGTTCTACCAATCAAAGCACACTGTGAAATGATGGATCATGGTGACCTCCAGTAGGTATAGTAGGAAGCTCAAAAGATAAAGAAAATGAAAAAGCACCAAGAAATCATAATAAATCTCAAATAACCATTGCCATGAGGACAATAGGTGGATGGATTCATGTGGTCGAATGTGATGAATGATATATCATGCGAAGACTAAAGATGGATGGGGTAGATTGTAAGATCAACATGACACGGGATACCCAAGATGGATTGAAAACTTAAGGGGCTATTGAATCTTGTTGTTATTACTAGTAGCATAGGGACTCTGGGCAACATGATAGAGACAAAGACACACCCTAAACGATAGACCTAGGCCTCAAAGGCGCATATTTGATGGCCTTGCCTACATGAAAGTGCAAAGGCAACATAGTTTGACAAACCTTGAAAGTGGATGATGGACAATGCAAAGTGAAACCTAGTGATAAGTAGATGCAATGATGGAACCTATATGATGACACAAGATTGACTGTGATGATAGGGGGATGGTGATCGTGTGAATCTCAGGAATGGGATAGTTATCCAAAACATCAAAATATGAATTGGGAGGATGATACGATGGATAGATAAGTGATGAAAAGCAATAGGAGATTAATAAAATGTGTGAAAAAGAGGTGGGAGGATGATAAAGGAGATAGGATGAATTGAAATTGCATGGGGTAGCCCATAAATAGATACCAAATGACAAGGGACTAGGGATAAAAGGATGATTTGTTGGGATAGCTGAGAGAGAAAGATTTGAATATGGCAAGATGATAAGGAAGGGATAGGATGAAGGAGGGATTTGGATGAAATAGGGGATAGTGGAGGAATAGGGAAGAACATGGAAGATGGAAAGGAGGTGGATTGGATGGATGGATGGAGGAAGAATGGAAGGAGGATGGAGGATAAGGATAGGGAAGGACAGATGGAGGAATGGAATGCCCTAATGGTGGATGAGGGATGGTGGAAGAAACAAGGATGGATGGATGGATGGATGGAGGATGGATGGATGGATAAGGTAGATGGAAGGAAAAGAATGGTGGAAGAAGGAGGGACCAAAGAATGTGTGTATACATATTTATTTTTATCTATATCAAGATCACAAGGGTGATGGAAAGATTGGGTGGATAGGACATGGATAGGTAGGATGGGTAAGATAGGTTGGATGGATGATATGAAAGAAGGGGATTCTTAGCATGAAGTTTCCCCCAAGTGTGGAAATAAAATGTTTGGGGTATTGCACATGATTCCTGTTGACTAGGTTTTCATCATGGTACTTGTCCAAGGTTCCTTTTTACCAAGTTTTCACCATTGGACGATTTTTTTCTCTTTACATTTTTTTTCTTTTTAAAAAAAAAAATTTAGATGTTTTGGATTTTTGGAAAGTGTTTGGATGGAGATGGATGATAATAGGGATGTGGATAAATGGATTTGGAAGATATGTGATAAGTGGATAAATGAAGGACTCAAGCATCAAGTTCCATACAATGTAATAAGAGCCCATGTGTGAAGCTTGACTATTGGATGTTGGTACTGTAGTGTCAAAAAATGTGATCGGTGACATTTTCACACTTGTTTGGACCCTTCTTATAAAATTGAGCTTAATGATTTCTTGACTTAGTGTTGTAATGTGTTTAACACACTCACATTAGGTCTTGGGTCCTTGTGAACTAAATAAACTTAACTATACCTTATTTAAGGTGTTGTAAAGTGTTGTTCCACACTTTCACACTTTTTTTAGGGTTTTATTAAATAATTAGGCTTCTTTATGCTTTAATTGGCCCTATTTTGCATCCACAAGCCTCATCAAATGCATTTTTTTGGAGATAATCTCGACATAAACCAAGATCCAATCATAATTTAGGTGTTTTTAGGTTGTGTGGCCCAGATCTGAAACTCATACGCCACCTTGGGCATATGAGTCCCACCTATGTTTTTGGGCCCCAATCTAGATTTTGCATTATTCTAAGCATTTTTGAAAATGTGTCCCATAATTAATGCCTAATGGGACTCATATGCCACTTCTGGTGTATGAGTCCCATGTGGCCCAAAATTAAATTTAATTCAAATTCTTGGCGGGATTTCATTCTCCTAGATCTGAGGTTGGCTTTTAGTGTTGTAATTTTGAAAAATTTGTCATAAACAAGTATAAATACAAGTTTCCTTCACTCATTTCACACCTAAGCATTCAAGAGATCACCTAGTAAGTTGATTGAGCATACTTATAGAAAATTTGAGTTCACAGGAGAATTCAAGTGTTTACAAGAGAATTCCAGAGTCTTTAAGAGTTGATTATCAAGTGTTTTAAAGTATTCTTCAAGTTTCAAGAATCATGTCAAAGTCATCATGCATCATGTTTTTTTTTGAGCTAATAATTGTGATGTAAGGTTTCATGATTCAAGCTAGCATTCAAGTTAAGATCTATCATATTCAAGCAAGAGTCAATATCTACATCCATTAGAACCATCTCATACATGTTTGCAGCACTTTATTGCTAGGAGTTGGTGAGTTACAACATTAAATTTTGTTCATTCATCATTCTCTTATCTTATTTGATTTTATTACAAGGTTTGATTACCAAAATGGGTTTTGGCCAAGGAAAACCCCTTTCTACTAACAAAACAACATTTTTCCCTCTCTTTAGTGTGATATTTACAAATCTAGGTTGAAGACACATCGAAGAGCAAGTTTGGAGAAAGTTGTCAAGTGTTCAAAGTTGTCAAAGTTGTCACCTTGCATTGGAGATCATTGGAAGACATCTATAGGATGCAAATTAGAGTTTCAGATCCCAAAATCAGGTGGAAAGGACAAAGTAGACGAAGAGGAGAATAATACTTTGAATTTCTAGAAAACCCTAACTAGACTGATATGCCACTCCCAGCGTATGAGTCTTGGTATAGGAAAATTTATAGATTTTAGGAGTTCCAAACACCTCTTTGCCAATTTTTTGTTCCTACCCAAAAACCCTAATCTGGGACTAAATCACCTAGTATGGCGTATGAGTCCCAGTCAACATTAAATTCAGTGTTTTCAACATTTTAGGACTTCATTCAAGCCTCTATAGGTTTCCAAGTACACACCTTTCATCTTTCAGCCTTTTGTTCTGATTTGCATGCTTTTCTAGGTCATTTAGTGAAGTTTTGCATTGCATTTGGTTTAAGCATTAGGTCTTGCATTTCATTAGTCTTTCCAAGCCCTAGCTTGGTGATGAACCCCTCTTTAGTTTATAATCAAACCCTAGGACAACCCTATTGCAAGATCTATTCCTCCTTTGCATATCTTAGATTGAGATCTCTAGGGTTTTCCTTGAATGAGAGTGTAGAAGTTTTTTATTCTATCTCCAAAGTATAGAACAAAAAAATTCCACCTTTCAGGTGCAACCTAATTAGAATGGATGGTTTATGCAAGGGAATGGATTAAAGAAATTTGATGGGGGAGATATGTGAGATAATGGATGGTAGGTTGTAAAGTGTATGGATGGAATGAGGGGAGAGGATCGTGATGGGAGGATGTGTTCAAGACCAACATTGGAACATATGGTGGTGGATGTGAAATGATAGGAGGATTAATAGATGGATAATGTAGGGATGATGAAGTGTTAGAAACAAGCAACACTGAGAGGGCGGGTGAATCAGTGTTGTGCAATTTTTAACTTTATTAATTTGATCTCTTAAGTGCCAATAACTTTCAAAAAAATAAAAAAATGCATAAACATAAAACACTAAGCCACAACACCATAACACAAGGACTTTTATGTGGAAACCATGTTAGGGGAAAAACCACAGTGGAGGTCAATCCACAATTTGATTACTCAAAATATAAATGATTTACAAATGGGGAATGCACTTGCATTCAAGCACACTCCCTAGAGCTCACTACTCAAGATAAGTAAGGC
>VDFB02358058.1:0-41247 GCA_007258455.2 Sequoia sempervirens
GTGTTGTCATTGATGTGAACTATGTGTTAAAGAAGTTGTGGCATGATGAAGAGGTCAAGGATATTGAGAAAATTGTGAAAAAGAGGAAAATAGGTTGATATAGGTTGTGTATGTATAGTTGTGATATTGAGGAAGTGTTGTGAGTACATGGAGATATCTTTATGTTGTAGTATTTGAGGATAAGTTGGAATGATGAATTGAGCTAAGATGTCTCTGGTACTTGGTTTCCAAGTGAATTTGAGAAAATATGATAAACAAAGTAAAATGTGTTGTGCAAGTGTTCATAGTGTGCTCTGATATTGTGCTCAGTGTTTCTTATATGGTGATGCTATTCCTATGTGGATCAAACATTTTATTCATGGTTATCAAAGGTTGCTATATTCCAAAATTGGGTTTTCAGATCATTGTACAGTGTGAGATGTTTTCACAAGTATGTGAACCAATTATTCAATTATCTTTTCTATGGCCTATGAGAAATTTATTTGCTTTGTGTTTCTTTGTTGTTTGGCTTCAGGTTGTGTAGACTTGGGAAGTTTTTTTATAATGCTTATATCTTTCTATATTCAAGGTTTTACTTGATGTCATACAGAGTGAGTTTCATTTATTAGTATGCAAGTAAGGGTTACTAGTTGTTATGAGTTGAAATTTTTGAATGATGTAAGGTTGATTAAGTGTTTGATGAATCTCAAGTATTTCATGAATTATTCTAGATCATGTTCAAAATTCTATTATCCAAAACTTTCAGCTTTTGGATCGACTTAAGGAAGCATGTACTCAATGATTATTGTTTTTAACACTGTTGTTTGTTGAACTTTCATTTAACACTACATGTTAGGCTTTTGAAGCATGTTTAAGTGTGTATTTGGTCCTAGTTAAGGATTTATGTAGGTTTCCTTCATTCCTATCCATTGCAAGAATTTTTAGTTGCTAAACTATTTTGAATTTTTATGTATAACGACTAGTTGCCAACATTGGAGAAGGATTTTGAGGTTGAGGTTGATATAAATAAGTGTGTTTTTGTTGTAAGTTGATGCATGATTGAAATTCGAAGCAAGATGGATGTAATATCAATGCGAGTGAACTATGTGATGCGAATTTGAGAAAAGTAGTGCAAATTTTAGTATTAGGGTTCCTTAAGGTACTGATCTAAAGGCATCCAAAATCATTCAAGCAAGGCTATGAGATTGTTGGAGCATTGTGGTAGAATTATTTTTTCATTGAGAAAGTGTTATCTTTGTAACATTCTTCTTCTATCTTCTTGTATTTCTTTTTTTGGTAGTGAGCCTTAGATGTGAGTATTTTGGACAGCGTGTCCTATTTTGGCAGTGAGCCCTTTTGTACCAGTATTGTAATTAATTATATTGTGAGATAATCCTCACCATGGTTTTTACCTCATTAGGTTTTCCATGTAAATATGGTGTTCTCTTGTGCATGGTGTTGTGATTTCATTTTTTGTTATGTGCATTCCATGTTTAATCATACTAACAAAATAAGGGTTGAATGAATTCTTGTGGATCTAGCTATTGTAGAGGATTTTGAAGGTTTAATTTGATACAATTGATTCGCCCCCCTCTTAGTTGTCTTTTTGATTTCAAAAATTTATTCCCTTTCTAAAATATTTTTTTTGCATACCTTTTCTGAACATTTTTAGAGTCCTTATAAGGACACAACAATAAAATGTCCTACTTCACTACAATTACAACACTCGAAAGGAAACTATACTTTATACTTATTGAAACCTCATCGTAGCTTTCTAACAAAGTTTTCTTCCTCTATCTTTTATCCAACATCATAGTCTAGATAAACTTGCTTGTTGGATGCTCTAAATGCAACTTCTTTCCTTATTGAGTTTTCACTGTCAAACCTCATTTCATAAGTAGTCAAGATTCCATGTAACTCAACCATTTTTAAAGAATTTAGATCCATGGATTCTTCAATAGTAGGAAATTTAGAATCAAACCTTCCAAAAAGAGATATGAGTAACTTTTCCACCACCATGCTTTCTTTTAATTCCTCACCAAGACCTCTAGTAGAGTTGACAACTTCATCAACCTAAAGTAGGAATATCACAATGCTTTCATCCTCCTTAATTTTTAGGCTTTCAAACTAAGATATATGAGTTTGGAGCTTTTCTTCTTTCACCTTTCCATCACCTCCATATATGGTTTATAATTTCTCACATACTTCCTTCACTATCCCGCATTGCATAACTTTAACAACCTTAGAATTAGACAAACCACATAAAATAGCATTCCTAGCCTTGGCATTATTTCACAAGCCTTCATTTTGGCTTGATCCCTTGAAGAATTTTCAAGAATCACACATCCTTTTATAACTAACATCTAGATCTCAAGACCTAGGGCCATCAATTATGCTTCCATCCTAACTTTCCAAAATGCATAATTGGATCCATCTAAGAATGGTGCCTTATTTGTAGACAATCCTTCATAAGCCATGAAGTGTTCTCTCTTGGATCTACCTAAAGTTGATAGGATTCTTCAAAGGAAATTAGCTTTGATACAAATTGAAGGTCACATAATATACCAAGAGGAGGGTGAATCGATAGATCAAATCTATTTGAAACACTTTAACTTCAACAAATATATCTCAACTAGAAACTTGGATCTTCACTACTATTAATCAAGTATCAATCATGAACACACATTTTGTTGAATGTAAAAGAAAATTGAGAGGGAGGTGAATCATTTGTATATTTAAACTTCAAAAACCTCATTAGCATTTAGATCCACATTCATTCATTAAACCATTAAATCTACTATGATGAATTAGAATGAAAAGAAAATAACAGAAACTGTAACAACTTAACACCATACATAAGAGAACACCAAATTTACATGGAAAACCCAAGAAGGGAAAAACCATATTAGCTCACAATATAAGTAATATCAACATTGAATACAATAGAGCTCACTATCAGAGAACTCATTTCCCAAAGAATAAAGGCTCACTACCAAAATTCTCACTACTAGAATAAAAAAGAAGATAGAGGAGTGTTAAATAAAGAAAATAATATCAATGCAACAAGGAATACACTACAATGATTTCAACACCTTTGTAGTATAATTGAAGAATTGTAGCCATCTCCTGCTCACTACATCTAGTAAACTAACATGTAAAAGCGCACACTGCATTACTCAATTTCACACTCTAACACTCTATACTTCACATAATTTGCATCTCTCACATATATCTTAACATCCTTCAACAAGTCAACTCATACTTATATCGTTTTCAACCTTGAAACCTTCTCCAAGGTTGGCTATGCACTTCGAATATGAAAATTCAAATTAGGTCAGTGCCAAAACACTTTTATGGCAAGTAGAAGTGAATGAAGACCACATCAAACCTTAATTGGGACCCAAATCAATAACACTATAGAATGACATGCTTCCACAAACAATAATTATCCATCACATGTAGTGTGAACACTAGGTCAGTCATTACCCATGAAAACACCATTAAAATTTTAAGTACATGCTTCCTCAATCCTAGAGACAAACTATGAACCACACGCCATGCTCAGAAATGATCTATAATATTATTTGAACACCCTAAAATCAAAAAAACTCCTTTCCAACAACTTCCACTTGAAGAATGCACACACCCAGTACACTCAAAAAAAAATGTACACTATTACTTGAAAAGCCATCTTTTGAAATACCAAACCTCAAACCCTCTTGATCAAGGTAAATTATTAACACCATCATCAAACCTTAAAAATAAAAAGACCTAAAATATAACTGCTGAAAAATGCAAAGAAAAATCATTTCTCCCAAACACCTCTGCAATGCACAATGACACACTGGTGAACACAACTTTTGTTTAATGATCTAGCATACAAAATCTTGGATATAACATCTCTAAACTACTCTCACCAACATATCCAAATCACATATGTAGATCTTCAACCTAGAAGAAATGTGGAAAAATAACAGAACACAAGTGTATTATTAAGAATACCACTGCAACACACTATTTCCTCTTTTTATTAAATTTTCTCAAAAGAACTTGAAAACCAAGCACTAGAGATGCATCCTCGACATTTTTACCACTTTCATATCCCTAGAAAGAAGCTTATCAAAGAAACACTATAGGTTGAAACCAGTAGCTTTAATAATGGCAACATAATGCAACTAATGAAAGCATCCACTGCTCACACAATTACAACTATCTCAATAGACATCAATAATAACATAAACTTGTTTACATCGATGACAACACCAATTGCACATAATTGTAACAATATACCCCTTTTTCATTGATGGAAAAACATGATGTGAAAAACCATCAAGGAAAAAATAGCTCTAAAATACTTCTCCCCCTGAACAGCTTATCTTTTACACATTATTCTCTCACCCTGAATGGCTTATGACTTTCTCTCCCCCTTATTTATTTTTTTGTCACATGTTTCTCTCTCCCCCTTAGATTTTAGTGCCAAAGGACTAAATTTTTTACATTTATTATTCTCTTCCTTTGACATCAAACAACTTTATTTCTACTATCTTGCAACACCTTTCCTTTACTTCTCTAGATAGTTTCCCTTAGGAGCACATACAAACCTACACTATATCAGCAACCACTACACAATGACAACACACACTCTTCTAACTATAACAATCAACGATTCCATTACATACTCCCCCTAAGAGGTAGCCACAAACATTAGTCTAGAATGAATGAATATTGAGATCCACTAGACTGGCATATCTCCTTATGCATCCAGTTCAAAGAATGAGAGACACCCAACTTCTCCCAAGGATACTTAAAAGTATCCTTAGGAAGAGCCTTAGTTAATATATCAGCAATATAATCCTTTGTAGGCACATATTCAAGCTTCACTTCATTCTCCACAACCTTCTCCCTCAAAAAGTGATATTTTATTGAAATGTATTTTTTCTTTGAATGCATCACTAGATTCTTTGAAAAATTGATTGCACTTGTATTATCACAAAATATATAAATAGGCTCATCATACACCACTATTATATCCTTCAATTTTTGCCTCATCCATAATACTTTTGTGCAAAAATATGTTGTTGCAATGTACTCAACCTCTACATTAGACAAATAAATTGAATCTTGTTTCTTACTTAGCCATGATACCAATCTATATCCAAGAAAGATTGCACCACCACTTGTACTTTCTGTGTCATCAATACAACTAGGCCAATCTACATCTATGTAAGAACTCAAAGTGAAATTAGTGTCCTTTGGATACCACAAGCCATTATTCAAAGTGCTCTTTAAGTATCTAAATATCCTCCTCACTACTACAACATGTGACTCTCTAGGATCTTTTTGAAATCTAGCCACAAGAAAAACTACATGCATGATATTTGATCTAGTACTAGTTAGATATAGCAGTCCACCAATCATTAATCTGTACTTTCTCTGATTAGCCTTAGGGGATTCATCATCCTTGCTCAATTTGAAACTAGTAACCATAGGAGTACATACCAATTTGGAGTCATCCATTATAAACTTCTTCAACATCTCTTTGGCATACTTTGATTGTGAAATGAATATACTTTTATTTGTTTGATTGATTTGTAGCCCAAGGAAGAAATTCATCTCACCAAACATAGACATTTCAAACTCTTTATGCAACCCTTCTACAAAATTTTTACACATCTCTTCATTACCTCCAAAAATTATGTCATCAAAATATACAACTTCAATCAAGCTTTGATCTTTACCAAATTTAAAGTAAATATTAATATTTATGGTATCTTTATTGAATCCTTGTTATATCAAATACTTATCCAACCTTACATGCCAATCTTTGGGAGCTTGCTTCAATCTATATAGTTATTTCTTCAATCTGCAAACCGTATTAGGTTCATCTGATAACTAAAACACTTTTTCTTGTTCCATGTATGCTTCTTCCAATTTTACATTCAAGAAAGTAGACTTCACATCCATTTGGAAAACTTTGAAATCCTTATGTGCTACAAAATCCAAAAATATCTTGATAGCTTCTATTCTTTCCATTGGATAAAATGTCTCCTCAAAATCTATTCCTTGAACTTGTGAGAAGCCCTTACACACAAGCCTTGATTTTTTCCTTGCCACTTCTACATTCTCATTCAATTTGTTTCTAAATACCCACTTAAATCCAATTATTATTTTGTTTTCAGGTCTTGGAACAAGTTATGAAGTTTTATTTTTCTCAATATATAGAAGTTCTTTCATATCCTTCATCCAATGTTCATATTTTCATGCCTCAATTACTATTTTAGGTTCAAATTTAGAAAGTAAGCACAAATTTACCTCTTTTTGAGCAATGTTCCTTCTATTCAATCCACCTTTTCTCCTTTCTCCAATGAACTATCCTTAAAAATGATTCCTTTGTATATACTTAAGGGTTCTAGGGGTATTTTCTAGAGCTTCTTCTTCTTTAAACTATACTTCATTTTCCTTAGCTTTTTCCTTTTCTCTACAATTAGGCTCATCTAATTCATATCCATCTATCACCACTGAGCTCTAAATATTTTTGTCAACCTTGACACTTGCACTCTCAACAATATTTGTTAGTCTCTTGTTGTAGCACTAGTAGAATTTTCTTTTAGTAGAATATCCAAGAAAGATTCCTTCATCAGACCTTGCATCAAAAAAATTCAAGTTTTTTGCATCTCTTCTAATGTAACATTTTCTTCCAAGCACTCTAAAGTATTTGACAATAGGTATCCTTCCATACCACAACTCATAGGGAGTCTTTGTGTTTAATTTTTCTTGAACTTTGTTAAGTATGTAAACAATAATATGGATTCCTTCTCTCCAGTAGACTTCCAATAGGTTAGCTTCTTTCATCATAGTTCTTACAGCTTCTTGAATAGTCCTATTTTTCCTTTCAACCACTCCATTTTTTTGATAAGTCTTAGGGGAATACAAGTTCCTCTTTATGCCATGATTCTCACAAAACATGTTAAATTCTTTGAAGGTGAACTCTCCACCTCAAGCAGACCTCAAACACTTGATCTTCATATCCATATTATTCTCAACCATAACTTTAAATGCTTTGAACCTATCCAGGGCTTTATATTTTTCTTTAAGAAATATAACCCATGTCATTCTATAATAATCATCAATAAAAAACATGAAATACCTGTCACCTTAAATACTTCTTATTCTTGTGGGACCATAAAGATCTGTATGCACCAATTCTAGTAATATGGTAGAAGATTTTTCTTTTCCTTTGAAACTTCTTATTTTCTTTCCAATCTAAAAATCCTTGTAGACAACATTAATAGGCTTTGTAATCTTTGGTATATTTCTCACTACTTGAACTAAATTAGTTCTTACCAAATTATCAAAATTAATGTGACACATCCTCCAATGCCATACCCAACTTCAATTGATTTGAGCCATAAAACAATGACCATCAACACCCTTGAGCTGATAAACATTCCCATTTTTCCTTCCAACAACAATCATAGTTATGGACCCTTTTCTAATCTCACATCCCTCATATTGAAAAATAAGATTGTACCCTTTGCTACACATTTGTCCAACACTCAAGAGGTTATTCCTTAAACATTTGACATAGTAAAAATATTCAATATTATGCTTTCCATCAAAATTTATTGAGCCTGTTCAACATAACTTATCACCTGAATCATCACCAAATATAAGAATTCCTCCATCATAAGTTTTGAATTTAACAAAATTACTCTAATCTTTGGTCAAATGATTTGAGTAACCACTATCAATGATCCAATAGTTCTTATCCTGTCTAGCATGAAGAGTAGATACCAAAGTACCTCTAGTCTTATCCTTTCTCTTTGGAGGGAATTCCTTCACACATCTTTTAGAGTTAGAAGAAATAGATTCATATTTTAAAGCCATGAACAAGCATTCATCATCATCATCTCCATAATTAGATTCATCATCAAAATACTTGCATCTTCTCTAACATGATAGTTTTTCTTAATCATCTTATCTTTGTTCTCCTTATTTTCATCATTCACAACTTTTTTTAGACATATTGAAGCATAGTGACCTATCTTTCCACAATTGAAACATTTGAAAGGAAACTTACCTTTGTATTTACTAGTACATCTTCTCATTCTTCTTACAAAGTTAGCCTCCACTTCATCAATATCTTCCTGATTTGGTTCTTCAATCTATAAACACTAAAAAATATCATAGGCCTTTGAATTCTATTTTTCTTCATCAATCCCTATTTCATCCTTAATAATTAAAAAAATTAATTGTTTTTAATTGTTGTATAAGGTCATATTTCCTCTATTAATTAAATAATCATAATTATTTAATTAATTAATTTCCCAATTTGATTAATTAAATAAATTTTATTTATTTAATGACTTACTAATTTTTATTTTTCTCCCACTTTTGAATTAAATCATTATTTAATTGAAAAGTCAACTTTCCCATTTCTTCTATAACTAAATAATATTTTCATTATTTAATTATTCATTTTCACTCCTAAATTAAATAATTTTATAATTATTTAATTTCCCCCAACAACCTCTTTTTCCTTGTCATCCTCTTTAGTTGTATCATTCTTATCTCTTCTTTTCTAATTTAATTTCCACCCTTGATAACTCTTTATTTTATAGTTTAATCTCAACCATCCATCCTTAACCAAGTCCTATATTTTCCCTAATTTAGACCTAACCCTATTTCATAGAACAACATTCATTCTTATCCATTGATTGACATATCTTATTGGATTTTAATCTCAGCCCTTTGTTCCATATTGGCTTTCTATAAAAGAGACCTATCATTGTCATTTCAACAACCCTACATCTTATGCTACCTAGACTATTGCTATCAAAGGAGACAAGTACAATCTTCAATATTTTATTATCATTAACATTAGCATTATAGTTTCACACTCAAATATGAGGGAAACCAATCATACAAAGAAAGATGGAGAAGGAAAATGTAGGTGAATCAACCATGGTATAGGTAATATTGCTTTATGTTTATGTTTCTATGTTGGATTGTGCTTCATTGTTGGTTTAGGGTTTTAGGGTTTTAATTTTGATGCTTTATGACCTTAACCTTGATTTTACCCTATTATATATTGGTGAACCTGACATGATTCAATTTTTTACAGATTTTCCTAATCTTATATTGTTATTTTGTGAAAAAAATTAGAGACTAATATTTTGTAGATAGGGTTAGAAACAAAATCCTAAGGTTTGGAAAGATTTGATCATATCTCACAAATGGCTATAGATTTCTTCACAATATTTTTTGGATGTTGGGGATGATATCAGGAGATTTCAATAAAAAATAAAAAAATTGGATCTATTTTGAATTATTTATAATTATTTTATGATTTTTCATGAAAAATTAATTTTGGGAGAAAATCAATAGCTTTGTTATATTTCTTTATATTTTTGAAAATATCTCATAATTATATTAGGGGTTTGTTCTTTATATTTTTTATTTTGATGAAAAATAATTCATGAAAAAATAGATCTTTAAAAATTAGGGTTTTTCAATAGATTTGCTCTCTAGGGCTAAAATAAAATATATATATATATTTGTTAAATTTTCATAAAGCTCTCATAATTTTAATAGGGGTGTCTTCTTACAATTTTAATTTTTGAATCAAAATTATTTCAAAAAAAATAAATATTGTTGACTATGTCAAAATACAAAAAAAAATTTAAAAATTTAAAAATTTAAAAGAAAAAAAATGGGTGTTAAATTTTGTAGCTACTAATCTATATTTTTTAAAGATTTTTTATTTTCATTATCAAATCTAGTTTCTTTTTTTGGTTTTTAGTTAAACCTCTAATATCAGTGATCAATTATCTTGTTAGGGTTGGTTTTGTTAATGTGTAGAAAAATAAACTCTTCAAAGGGAAAATTGGATCAAGTGGAAAGGAAATTGGAGCTAAATAAAATATAGGTGCACACTTTCAACTCATATATTTATCTTATTCTTATTTAAAAAATCACATTTCAATTTGGGTCTAAAAACAATAAGTGTCTTCTCAAAATCACATTACAATTTGGGCTTAAAAAGAACAAGTTTTCACATTGCTTGGTGATCTTGTTTGTTCTTGGAGGTGTGTATGCTCTATTATCAAATTTTCACCTACAACTCAATTTTGTAGAGCTAAAATAGTTTATTGCATATAGAGGTGAAAGGTATTCAAATATTTCTACTAAAAGCTTAACCATTATAAAGAAGGATGCTAAAGGATATAATTCAGCTTTGTCATCCAATGCTTTGCAACATAGGGATACTACATAGTAGTGCAAGATATTGCTTTCATTCATTTTATAATGTTCCATTCATTTTTCAATAAGAAATATACACAAGACTATAAAGTGTTGCTATTCTATACATTAAAAAGAAGAGAATTCCCAAATGTCCCACAAAAGCCATGGGAATAGCTAAACTAAAGCAACATAGAAATATACTATACATATGAATATGAAGATAATAAAAAGAGCACATGAAAAGAAACATATCCATCATTTCCTAGCAGAATCTTGTGTGGGTCTTCATCATCTTTAGCTTCTCCTTTCTCCTAACCTTTAGATGAATCTGCATCATGATGAAAAGGGTTGGTTAGAGTTCTGGATATGAATATCAACATATGTCCTATGAATAGAAATATAGTATATGCCTATGATGCATTGAGTAAATTGAGAAAACACCAGATATATATAGGAGAGTCTAAAAATAAAACATCACAAGAGCATTGAGCTTCATTGATTTTTTTATCTAACATTTTTTTCACTATGCATGGATAGGTGAAATCTTATTACTGGATTCGTTTTTATTGAAATTTTAGAATGGGCTCCCATAAGGGTTGAGCCCAGCATGCTGCTTGGTGGAACCCTAAAATTTTACCATTCCATTGGCTCCATGGTCAAGCCTATGATCTTTTATTCCCCATTTTTATTAGGGTTTAGGGTTTCATCTCTCTATTCATTTATACCCTTAATTTATTCATTGGTTTGTATTTTCTCACTGACCGGCTATACTAGGTCACTGTTTAATCAAGTGGCATTTTATGACCCCCTGCTATCATCATTTCAACCAGCCCCATTGTTCAAGTCACCTGCTATACCTAGGAGGATCCTCTTTTAAGAGCAACTTTCACCCACGTGCTCTTAAGCACCACTTGAGTTTATTTCCCATGATTCATTGCTCATCATGTGTTCTTTTTAAACTGCTTGTGGTCATCCCGTGATGAGCAATACATTTAATTTTGAAATTCCCATGTTTATCGCTTGTTGCACATTGCATTTTCACCGCTAGAGAGTAACCAGTGATGAGTGATGCTTCATCTTCTTTACCACCTCGGGGTCCATCACCAATTGCGGGTTTTAATCTCACCACTGAAAGACAACCTGTGATGAGTGATTTGGTTAATTCCTTAACCCATCGCTAGCCCTTGCACTACCATTGGTTGTCTTGTGTCATCCAAAGGAGAACCCACGACCGTTAATGGGTGGAATTTTTTCCCCATCGTGTGGGCTTAGTTTATTGCTAGTTGAAGCTGCTCAATATAGAGGGAACCCACGATGAGCGATGTAAAGCAAGGATCTTCAACTAGAATCATCCCAAAATAAAATCAATAGATGGTAACTCATCACTGGCTTCAAAGCCATCACTTGATGAGGTTCCAAAGTGGAATGTGAATCGATGAAGAGTGATGTGTTTCGAGATGTGGCCAGGATTTTCATACGATGATCAGAATCAACGACAGTCGAGTTGAGGATGATAGAGTAAGGATGCAGATGGGTACATGGAAGCTTTAAAGAACTTCCTTGTTGATTCTAAGTACAATTAATAAAGAAAGTGGAAATTCTTAATGTGCCTTGTTGTTCGAGTTTTTAATCTAAGGCAATCAATGGTTGAGATGCAACATGTAGTAATTATTTCTTTTTCTCATGTGAGTGAGCTCAGATGGCTATTAATTGTGAATAGCCTCAAATTCCTCTATTTAATGATGATTCTTTGTAGCTTTTTAAATCATTCTTAAATCAACATGGCACAGAGTTGATTGCTGCAAGTACCAGGGAAGTTATTTCATAGTTTGAGACGAGGTAGTGCAAAGGTGGTTGCATGTTTCTCCTAGTGTGTAATTTTGTATGCTTATTGCATTTTTGTTGTGGTTTGGTTGTTTTTTGTGTTTCGTATCTGTGGGATTTTTTTGGAATTCGTGGTTTGTATTCTTTTTCATAATTGGATCTAGTTGTTATTGTATCTTGAGAAAATGAATGAGCTGAGTACTCCTATTACACAAGTCCAAAGGTCTAGAAGATTGAGTATGCAAGAGCTAGTTGCATATGTATTTGAGGTCAAATTCTTCCCAATAGAGGTGTCAATTGTCCTAAAAGAAAAGAGAAGTGTATGCAAGAGAAGTGAAAAGGTTGTTGTTAAGAGCACCTATGCATTAAGGAATAGGATTGTGTCACAAGAACTAGTTGGAGTTGATGAGAAGGGACCTGTGTTTGCAAAAGAATTAATGAGGCCAGGTACGGGCCCTAGGATTTGCTCAAAAAAGCCCACTACTCCTATTAATTTATGATAATTCCTCAAGTGAAGAGGGAGGATCTGGCCCTTGCCCTAATCAATACCTTGATTCTCTTGTGCCTTATAGTGACTCAGATGATGAGATAATTATTGCAACTCCACTCTCTGTAAAAAGGCTTGGTGAGGGTGTTTACTTAGTGGCTGATAAGGCTGGGTAACACCCATGTCCTCTTCTAAGGGTGTTGGGTTTTTGGGAACTATGGTGATTGGAATTCCAGGTGGCTATTTTGTGGGTTTATGTTGTTGATAGTGATGGTGGTTACTCTAGTATTGGTGAACGTGTTGATTTTGGTGATGCTTTTTGGAAGGCTTGCGTGGTGTCTTTGACAAATGGCTTGGTATTTTATTTATTTATTTTTGCTTTCCCATGGTGGTGGAATGATTGAAGATATAATAGTTTGGGAATCAACCCTAGTGAAATAAAATGAATTTAAAAATATCATGAAATGTAATTACATTTGAGCCAGATGCTTGTTGCCCCCTTGTATTATAAAAGGGATTTCATGGCTCAATGTAAAATAGGGGGTTCTGATAAATTTTTTTGAGTCTAGTACATTTTAGGTAGGATTCGAGTATAGGAAAAAAAAAAAGAATGCTTGATGAATCTGCTTAAAAAATGTCTTTGGTATAGGTTATATATGTAATAGTCCTAAATGGTTTTACATACACTACTGATATTGAAAAAAATATAAATTCCAAAACATATACTCTCCTTTTGTACACTTTCATAGATCATAAATGAAATTATCAAAGAACTTTTTTTTTGTCTTCAATGGTTCAATTGAATGTATGGATTTATTTCTTTGATTTAACTCAAAGGGTTAATTAGAATGCTTTATTTCCTAGAAAATAGACATTTATTTACTCAAAGATCTATCAAATCCTTGGTTAGTTTTGTATATTTTCCTCAAGTAGGAATGAATCTATGTTGAAGTGTTCTTGAGGAATTGATATATTAGATGAACACAAGAAGGAATACCCTCCTTGGTCCCACAGAGCCTAAAGTGCAGGAATAGAGACCTCAAAATTCTCTACTCGTTGTGTTGGCCACTAAGCTAAGCCAATTCTTGAACATAAGGGTTGGCTACCCTTTAGAGAATTCCAAGGTTTAGCTAGAAAAAAACACCAATAGAAATGGCGACTCTATTGGAGATAATTCTCATTCTCCAAACATAGATCTTTGCATTACAGAGTTAAATGGTGTGATAAATTTGAACATCTTGTTCAGATATTGCAGAATTCTTGAACCTAGTGAAAAGTATTCATAGCAGGAAAGCTTGAAAGATGTAAATATGACTCTATTGTTGAAGCAAACCTAGAACGAAAGTTAGTTTGAAGATACTTCATCTCATTCAAAGTATAATCCTATGAAGAGAGGTGGTGACTCTAACTCAAAGAACCTAACAAAGAAGATGACAAAGCTTTAGATATGCAAATTTCAAGATTGAAGGTGAATGGCTACTCTAAAACTCCATTTATTCTCATGCATTTAAAGAAATAATGTTATATTTGAAGATAATTTGCAGGAATTTTCAAGATATATGATATAAATAGTTCCCAATTTGGTGAAATAGTGCTAAGGTAGGGAAAGGAATAATAATCTTTACATACTCTGAAAGTGAAATTGAAATAGATGTAGAATTTTTTCATATACACAAATTTCACTAGTTCAAAGAAATTATGCAAAGCAAAACTAGGAGATTTGCATTGTAAAAGAAACATGAATTTCTTTTGACAAGTCTGAAATTTTTTGTAAAAGGTTGTACAAGATGTGTTGTCAATTTGTACACCTAGATGTAAACCTTAATGACATGACACACAATGAGTACCCTTTGTCACATCAAATAAATTTTAGTACTGAGAGGTACAAAGCCATAAATTTTAGTAATATTTATGGTTTTCGAAATACCGCATCACCTAAGATTAGGAATAAGATACCAAAGTTAAGTGGAAGTAAGTCTAAATCAACAAGCAAAAATAGGTAGGATTTTGGGGATATAAAGGGGGACTATGAAGTAAATCATGAGGATGTTGTCATGAAGTTGTTTGTTCAATCTCTGAAGGATGATGCTAGAGATTGGTTCTCATATTTGTCAACATGTTTTATAGCTTCATGGGATCAATTTAAGGTGGCCTTTATAGAGCAGTTTGGTGAGAGGGTCAACCCAAATGTGGTAAGAAAAAACTTTGTGAAAATCCATAAAAATGAAGATGATTTGGTTCCTAATTTTAATCTTAGATTCACAAAGGCGATAAGGGAAATCCCAAAAAATATAAGACCAAATGATGTTGAATGTTTGGTTGTATATCTTGGTGCATTTGATAGAAAAATGAGTTACCTATTAAGGGATAAGGAGCGTGCAACATTACAACAACTATATCAAAATTCCATGGATATTGAAAATAATTTGAAATACTCAATGATGAAAGGATATATGGCTACAAGTATTGGTCACCCAAGCACACCTCTTGCAGATAAAACTCATAGATTGGATGATAAAAATGATTGTTAGAATGAAAATTCCTTTGATGTTATGTTTTATTCATTGTCAGAATGATCACAACTAACCCCATGTCAAGTGTCAACATAATTTGAGTAGTGCTGATCAAAAGTATTATGTTCAAGAATTGTATGAAATGAAGAGACATGAGGGAGAATTACCACATGAATTGTTTTTTAGTAGTGTTGATCAAAAGTATTATGTTCAAGAATTCAAGTGCACATTCATATTGATTTACATCATGCTTGATGCCATTTACACCCCTAGATCATGTTGAGCATCCAAATCAACACTTATGCATACCAGAATAAGGATCCTCCCGAGTTTGTATCTTGTCTCTAATACTTTAGGAAAAGTTGTCCTTAGCATACAACAAAGTTTTTATGAAGGATTTAAATTTGAGGAACAAATTGAATGTGATGGTAAAACCCATGATCAGGTGGACTATGAAAGTTTTATCTTTTTAACTCATCTGGATGATCTTATGGTGCAACATGATGATGAGCATAACAGTTTCATGGTAAGTGGTGTGGATCATATTAGTCATGGTGATATTGGTTTCTTAGAAGTGCACAATATAGATTTTGATCCTTTGATATAAGAGTAGGAGAAGTTATTTGACAGAGTAAAAAACTATTTCTAAGCTTTGGGAGGCCATTGGGCCTCCAATTTGGAGAATGAAGTCAATGAAAATGGGTGAGAAGGTTTCTGGGACAGGAAAAGAAGGTTACATCCTATATCCCTATAACCATGCTCATCTTTCCTATTGGTCTACTTCAATCAAAGATTTGGATTCTTTCTATGCTTGCAAGAGGCATACTTCCCCTATCAGAACCACTGGTGGAACTCTAAAATTTCATCGTTCCACTGGCTCCATGGTCAAGCCTGTGATCTTTTATTCCCCATTGTCATTAGGGTTTAGGGTTTCATTTCTCTATTCATTTATACCATTAATCCATTTATTGGCTTGTATTTTCTCATTAATTAGTTGTACTAGGTCACCATTTAATCAAGTGGCATTTTATGACCCCTTGCTATCATCATTTCAACCGGCCCCATTGTTCAAGTCACCTGTTATGCCTAGGAGGATCCTCTATTAAGAACAACTTTCACCCATGTGCTCTTAATCACCACTTGAGTTTATTTCCCATATTTCATCGACCATCACTCGTTCTTTTTAAACCACTTCTGGTCATCCTACGATGAGTGATACTTTTCTTTTTGAAACACCCATGTTCATCATCCATCACGCGTTGTGTTTTCACCACTGGAGATTAACCAATGACAATTGATGCTTCATCTTGTTTACCACCTTGGGGTCCATCGCCAATCATGGGTTTCAATCTCGACACCAAAAGACAACCTGTGATGAGCGATGTGGTTAATTCCTTAACCCATCATTGGCCCTTGCACTACCATCAATTATATCATTTCATCCAAAGGAAAGCCCATGATCATCAATGGGTGGCATTTTTTCCCCATCACAGGGCTTAGTTTATCGCCAGTTGAAGTTGTGAGAGAGAGAGGGAACCCGCGATGAGTGATATAAAGCAAGGATCTCCAACTAGAATCCTCATGTAATCAAATCAGCAACATGTATCTCATCACTGGCTTTGAAGCCATTGCTTAATGAGGTTTGAAAGTGGAATGTGAACTGGTGATGGGCAATGTGTTTTGAGATGTGGCTATGATTTTCCCATGAACATCAGGATCAATGGTGAATGAGCTAAGGATGATAGATTAAGGATGTACATGGGTACGTGGCAGCTTTAAAGCACTTCCTCATTATTTCTAAGTATGATTAATAAAGTAAGTGGTGATTCTTAATGTGCCTCATTGATTGAGTTTTAAATCCAAGGTAATTGATAGTTGATATGAGACATTCAGTAATTGATCCTTTTACTCATGTGAGCGAGCCCGGGTAGCCATTAATTGAGACTAGCCTCAAATTCCTCTATTTAATGAGGATCCTCTATAGCTTGTTAAATAATTCTTAAATCACCATGGAATAGATTTGATTGTTGTGAGTACTAGAGAAGTAATTTCAGAGTTTGAGACGAGGTAGTGGAAAGGTTTCTGCATGTTTCTTCTGGTGTGTAAGCTTGTATGCTTATTGCATTGCTGTTACGGTTCAATTGTTTTCTATGTTTGGTATTTGTGGGAATTTTTTTGGAATTTGTGGTTTCTATTCTTTTGCATAATTTTCTCTAGTTCTTATTGTATCCTAAGAAAATGAATAAGTCAAGTACTCTCATTACACAAGTCTAGAGATCTAGAAGATTGAGTATGCAGGAGCTAGTTACATATGTATCTAAGGCCAAATCCTTCCCGACTTGTGTAAAGAGAAGTGAGAAGCTTGTTGTTAAGAGCACCTATTCATTAAGGAATATGATTGTGTCACAAGAACTAGTTGGAGTTGATGAGAAGGGGCTTGTGTTTGTGAAATAATTAATGAGGCTAGGTACAAGACCTAGGGTTTTCTCAAAGAATCTTGCTACTCCTATTTTAATTTCTGACAATTCCTCAATTGAAGAGGGAGGAGTCATCCCTAGCCCTAATCAATGCACTACTTCTCTTATGCCTTATAGTGGTTCAGATGATGAGATATTTATTGCAACTCCACTTTCTATAAAATGGTCTGGCGATGGTGTTTACTTAGTGGCTGATAAGGCCAAGTAACACCCATGTCCTTTTCTAATGGTGTTGGGTTTTTGGGTGCTATGGTGATTGGAATTCCAGGTGATTGGTTCGTGGGTTCGTGCTATTAATAGCGATGGTGTCTCCTTTGGTATTGGTGAACATGATGATTTTGGTGATGCATTTTGGAAGGCTTGTATGGAATCTTTGACAAATGGCTTGGCATTCTTTTTGTTTTTTTCTTTCCTATGGTGGTGGAATGATTGAAGATATAACTATCTAGGAATTGACCCTAGTGATGTTTTGGATAATTTGAATTTTTGTATTGTAAGGAATTACAAAGATAGTCCACATATGTCAGAACTAAATAATCGGTGTATTACTGGTTGTTTCATGTTTGACTCCATTTACCCAATTAATGAGACACTGGCTTGTTTATCAAGAATTCATGCAACTAAGTGAATAATGAGTATTCCTAGCCATGGATTCAAAATCAAAACAACATTTATTAAAATTTTGTCAATTATGAAATGCAAGTTTGAAATATGTCCACATTCCTAGCAAATAGAAATTTATTTACTCAAATACCTGCCAAATCCTTGGTGAATTTTGTATATTTTCCTCGAGTAGGAATGAATCTATGTTGAATTTTTCTTGAGGAATTGATATATTAGATGAACACAAGAATGAATACCCCCTTGGTCCCACAAAGCCTAAAGTGTAGGAGTAGAGACCTCAGACTTCTCTATTCATTGTGTTGGCCACTAACCTAAGGCAATTCTTGAACATAAGGGTTATCTACCCTCTAAAGAATTCCAAGATTTAGTTGGAAAAAACACTAACACTTCCACTAAGTCTCAAGAGGGGAATGAGATAGGAAAAACATTCAGATTGCTAAAATAAAACCATTTTCAACTTATGAAATATTTCACAAAGTGACTGCAAGAATCACAAACTCATTACTCTTTCATGGGTAACAAATCAAAATGAGAAATATGATATCTCTTTCACTTTGAAATGAGAGTCACAAATGAGAAATGATCTCATTTAATATACTAAAGTACTCTACAGAACACAATAAAATACACATTTTCACATGAACAAGTTATGTTTGCAAACAAGATTTCATGTTGTCATTATTTCATTTCATTGAATGGTGTTGTTATCATATCTTATTGCTGTCATATATAAATATTTTTTGTTGTTTATGTTGTTTGAAGTGCACACTCTAAAGGAACAACCACCAAGGATTGGAAAAAAATGCTCACATAGGAGGGACAACAAGGAGTGTAATGTTTAGTGTTAATTAGAAACAATAATCAAGCACTCATTGCAAAGAAACACCATATCCATAGTGGGGCAGCCATCAAGACAACATTTGGAAAGCACTGAATTCAAAGGTTGCAAATCACCAAAGTGTGGTGATCAAAATAGGAAAAATTTATGGGGATGTAGATCACAAGAGATAAAAGCATTCATTTATCATTACAAATACAGGGAGTGAACTAATAAATACCCACATAAAAGGTTGAAAGTGTGTGAAGAGTACAATCAGGACTTTAACCTCTATAAATCATTAAAATAAAATATGATAACCTATAGGTTGGATGGGCACAAAATATTTTCAAGGAATTATACAAGCATATTCCATAAGAGCTCATATTCTTTCATGAGAAAAAACACTTCACTAGCTTCTACCAAGCTTTTATAGTTTTAAAGCTTGTGAATAAAACTATTCTAAAGGCTTTCCCTTAGCAAGGCTAAACATGTATGAGATATGAAAGAGTGAATTGTTTTCATATAAAAGTGGTTTTAGAGGAAAAAATGGTCTACATATTGAAGATATGTAACTTTGAGGGGTTGTATGTGTAGACACATAAAATTCTCTCCATTTCGAGAGCACACCCATGTTCTTGGAACCTGTCTTCCTCTCGAGGGGGCATACCACAACCCTCCTCGTCCATTCTTCCTCATCTTATTTTGCACTGGGCATATTTTTGACTTATTTTCTTTGTCACAATGCGACATGCTACATTATGACAAAGAGGGGCAAAATGTAGACACATAAAATTGTCCTAGGCTTACAACTCTTAGATTATTCAACATTGCCCCTTTCATTCTTAATAATTAAATAATTTTTAATTATTTAATTATTTTCTAAAGTCATAATTCTTCTATTAATTAAATAATTTTAATTATTTAATTAATTCATTTTTGTCATTTATTTCTCCTTGATTATTAAATAAATAAATTTTATTTATTTATCTAATACGTCATTAATTACCTAAAGTCTTCCTTTAATTAAATAAATTTCTTAATTTATTTAATTCCCCTTTTGTCATTTATTCCTCTTGATTATTAAATAAATAAATTTTATTTATTTAATTACGTCACTAAGCAAGTCCCCTTCTTTTAAAAATTAAATAGATTCTAATTTATTTGATTTTTGTCCATTTTCTACTATAATTAAATAATTATTTTAATTATTTAATTATTCATTAACCTCTTCTCTCATTAAATTAAATAAAGTTAATTTATTTAATTTGGTCCACTCTCTTGAATTTTTTGAATTAAATTATTATTTAATTCGAAATGATTCCTTTTCACATTCCTCATAATTAAATAATATCTTTATTATTTAATTATTCATTGGTCACCTGAGTAAATAAATTTTATTATTTAATTTCTCCAGAACCTCTTTGTCCGTGCCATCTTTATCTTCCAAATTAATTCTTATCTTTTGACATCTCATTTTAATTTCGACCCTTGATTGAATTATCTTATAATTCAATCTTGGCCCTTCATCCTTATATTGCCCTAATTTTGACCTAACCCTAATTCTTATTGCAACATTCAATCTTGATCATTGATTCTAGGGTTTTTTGTCATCTTCTCATCCTGGCCACACATTCAAAATTGCAGTTTTTATAAAATGGCAATTTTGTTCTCATTTGGCTTCCGCTTGGTCTCTTATCTCTCTGGCTCTTGGAGGCTCTCTCTCTCTCTTAACTTTCTATCTATCTCATGCTCATTTTCTGTCAACTCATGGTCATTGTCATTTACAGTCATTGTCATTGTAGTCTATTGTCAATTCATTTATTTTAATAAAATCCTTCAAAACTTGCTTTGGTCTTGTCATTTGTCATAGTTGCTCATTTGAAATCTGAGGGCATCTCTATTTACAGCAAGTTAGGAGGTGTAACAAAGGTGAAGCATGGAAGATGAAGACCTAGGGTAATATTGTTCCTTTTGTTTTCATGATTATTTCCTTTGTTGTTATTTCATTGGAATTTTATTGTTATTGTGCTAACCCCTTTAACAAATCTGAGATTTTCCATTGATTACATTGGTGAACCTGACATATTTTAACACATTTTGAGAAATCTTTGAGTTGGGTTTCTTTTTGTTGCAGGTTTTGTTAGCCTTTTGTTGCAGGTTTGGCATCATTTTTGGACAAAACCCTAGTTTCCAAGGATTCGACCATATCTTTCACACGGCTTCTTATTTTCTCACAATTTTTTTTCTGTAGGTCGAGGACACTATCAAGAGCTCTCATTCCAAAAATCAGATTTTTTGGATCTGTTTTTCATTTTTTATAATTATTTTTCTGTTTTTAATAAAAAATTAATTTCGGGAGTAAATAATCGAATTTTTCAGATATGTTTACATTTCTGGAAATCTCTTTTAATTTTAATAGGGGTCTACTCTTTAGTTTTTAAATTTTGATGTGCAATTATGAGTCAAAAAAATAGATTTTTTGAAATTAGGGTTTAAAACAAATTTGCTTAGATCTCACTCACGGTTGCAGATCTACTCATAAAATTTTTTTTGCAGATTTGGAATAACATCACACGGATACAGTAAAAAAATCAGAATTTTTGGAGCTATTTTGTATTTATTATAATTTTTTTTATGATTTTCAATAGAAAATTAATATTGGGCGCACAATAGGGAATTTTTCTGACTTCTTTACATTTCTGGAAAGGTCTCTGAAAAATAATATCAGTCTCTTCTTTGATTTTGTATTTTTCAGATCAATAATGTCTTCAAATAATCAAATCTAATTCAGCTATGTGAAAAATATGTATCTGAAATTGCAATTTTCTAATGAGTTTATTTTTTTTCATGGCTGCATTATGATATTATTTCTTTTGATTTTGTAGGGGTGATCATAAGGAGTTTTAGTGGCAGAAATATCATTCATACACAACAAATTGGAAAGCGAATAATCAGGTGCACATATTCCATCTTCCATTTCTTAATCTTGTTTGTCACACATTTCAATTTGGGGCATAAAATTTATCCTTGTTTGCAAACACATTTGGATTTGGGCTCTTAAAAATGAATTTTGTCTTCAATCACATATCAAAATTGGGTCTAAAATTAACCATTGTCTTCCTACACATTTGAATTGGGGTTAAAAAGAACATGTGCTTCTATTGTTTGCATACAAACATTTCATTTCTAAGGGAAATTAATCGTTGTGAGTGTGAATCAAGTGCGTGTGTGATCACAAACACCTCACTTGATTTGCTTTTGTCAAACCCTTCATAGGAGGCCTGCTAGGGGATTTCATCACCCCTAGGGACGACCTCAATCGAAGTGTGAATCGAAAGACACGCTTGTTTGGAAGTTAAAATCTTGTCACTCTTGGCTAAGCCCCAAAGAACTTTATACCTTTGG
Organism: Sequoia sempervirens; assembly: GCA_007258455.2. Classification (NCBI taxonomy): domain Eukaryota; kingdom Viridiplantae; phylum Streptophyta; class Pinopsida; order Cupressales; family Cupressaceae; genus Sequoia; species Sequoia sempervirens. The sequence continues at coordinate 22,375 of VDFB02358058.1, forward strand.
GAAGTGAAGGTGAAGGGTGGGTTACCCCTTTCTCCCGGCTGTGTGACAGGATTTTTCTTTCAAATCATTCCTTAGTCAACCTTGTGCAATCTAGCTTGAGACCTAATTGGCCATAACCCACTTGACTAGTCATAGGGCTTGTTGTTGTGTATTCAAGTGCTTGATTAATCATAGCATTTAATCTTGGAAGACAAACTTATCATTGTGCTTGGTGTGTGTGTTTATGCATTTACATGTAAAATCTTGTGTTTGATATTGCCCAAGTCAAACTTCCAATAAAAATTTTCCACATCATCCAAGTCATCCAATCTCGTCATTCCACATCATCATCTCTTTCATCTAATCAACATCATTTTACACCATGACAACATTTGAAGACATAGCACTAGGGCTTATTCACATGCTTCATAAAGCTCAAACAAATCAAACACCTTTAGACCAAGAAATCATTCAAAGCACCCATAACATTATCCAAAAACTTCAAACCAACCAATCACCACAAATGCAACAACTCATAGCACAAATCCAATACCTCATGGCCAATTGTCAAGTCCAACAAGCGCATTATCAAGTCCAATCACCACATCAACACATTTCACATCAACCCTATGTGTCACTTACATCATCATATCAACCTCATCCATCCACATATCAAGTTTCCCCTTCGTCAACCTATCACAACTCTTCTAATTTCAACTCTTATCCACATCAATCAACCTTTCAACAGTCATTATCCTATTCAACCCCTCAATCATCATCACAACAACAAATCATATCACAAGTCCAAACACCATTTCAACCTCAACACATTCAACCACAATCCTATCTGTCACCTTCATCATCATGCCAACCTAACACATCTATCTATTATGACAATGCCACATCAACATGTCCACCCATATCACAACAACAACGTAACTTCCCAAGTCCACCTTGGCAACAACATCAAGAGCCTTTAAGTCTTAATGCCACCTTTGACAAGGGGAACACCAATCTAGTCCATGCACCCTTACCACCATCCAATCAAATGAATATCCCTAATCCACCATGTCCTAGTCCTAATCCATTGGCCACTCCATCTTCTAACCCATCAAACTCTTCATTACCCCCACCATCATCTAATCCTCCATCAAATCAATCCCTTACATTTAGATATTTAAAGCATAAATTGATGGCATTATCTAAATCCACCAATCCACCTACAAAGGATGTGACCCAAAGGCTACAAGAAAGGAATCAATTGCCACCATGTCATTCAACACATATACTTGAACATACAAAAGAGTCCTCAAACGTCATGCCAAGTCCTTCAAGTCAACCATGTCATCCACAACCCCTTGAGCCAAGTCAAGAGTCTCCCCTCATAAGTCCAAGTCAACCTCCATCATGCTCCTATGTTGTTGACCATCTAGAACATGTCAAGTCTCTCCAAGAGTCATCCCCTTCTACTTCCATTCAAGCAACCCAAGATGTATGTCAAGAGCCTAATCCTAAGCATGTGGAAACATCAAGCCCTAGTCCTAATCAAGATCAAATCATTGTCATCCAACCTGTCCATAATCTATATCTTTTCTATGATCAAGATGATATCAATAATGATGAAGAGCCTATCCATGAACAAGATATTCCAAATTCACCTCCACCTAGCACCATCCATGACTGTCAAACATCCACTTCCCTTGATGAGACACTTGCCTCCCAAGCTACTATAGAAGATCAAACAAATACCTTGGATCTAAGTGAACACAATGCTAATCAAGATCCTAATGATCCTCCATCACCCATTATCGACCCCATTGCAAGTCCTCCATCATATCCACTTGGTCTTTCCAATAAGGAACTTGTGTCTAGTGTTCCACCTACACCTAGTCCCATTGTCCATTACATACCCCAAGGAAACCAATCTCAAGATGTTGGTATTTCCTCCATGCATTCTAAGTCCACTTTTCATCATAAAACCTATCATATGCCTAAAACATACATGGCCATCCCCTCTCCATCATCCTACAAGTGTCAAAAGCATGTGACCATACACCTTCCTCCATCCAATTTACCACCATTACTTCCAACTCCTAATCTCCCTCCATCTGCTTTGCCACCATTACTTCCAACACCTAATATTCCAATCATTCATAAATACCCTAAATATCCTAGTCATGACCAACAAATGCACACATTGTGTAAACATAAAGCTTCCACTCAATCCATCCACCCCATGGGATTCAAAAATAAAAATTTGGATGCCTCTATTTATAAAGTCAAAAATTCTAAAGGTCTTAATGCCTTAGAATACAATTTCAAAAAGTCAAAGCCAAATGCATCCAAAAAGTTATATAAGCCCATGCCTCCAAAAGAAAAGTCTAAAAACAAAATGGTTTGGGTACCTAAGCAAAAAGAAATCAAGTCAAATGAGGCATCTACGTCACAAAAATCCCAACCATCCACTTCCATCCAAAATACACATTCCATTCAAAAATTACAAAAATCCCACAAGACAAATAAAAGTCATAAAAATACTAAGTCTATGTGGGTACCTAAAGCACTTCATCACCCATCTCCTAAGCAAACATCTCCATTTCTTTCTACACCTCGTCCACATCAAAAGCTTCAATGTTTATCACAATGTGTGCAACCATTGGTCATGGTTCCCTTCCATTTCACAACAAGCCCTTATACCTCCATCTCGTCACCCCCCATCCACTATCCTACATATCTTCCCCATCACATCCCTATGGTCCATGCTTTTGGCTAAACCTCCTCATTCATCTTTTCCATAAGTCCCATATAGTCCTATATCTTCCCTACATAATCTGCATCATAATCCACTATCTTCCTTACATAATCCACATCATAATCCATCATCTACCTAATCCATCTCCCTTTCATGTCATCCCTTACCAACATCGATGAGCATAATGACATTTGACATAGTCCATGCAATGATATCCATTTCTAGTGGGACTATCACCTTTCATGCAACTAGACACTTGAGTCCCTCCTATCCAAAAGTCAAAAAGTCAAAAAGTCAAAAAAAAAAAGTAAAGAGAAATCCCTTCATCCAATGGTGAAAACCTGGTAAACAGGCGCCTTGGATAAGTACCATGATGAAAACCTGGCAAACAGGCATCATGTGTAGTTTGATCTTCTATGTCACTTACACTTGGGGGCACAATGTCTTATCTATCCAACCTATCATTTTTATGTCATATCATTTCCATCCTACCTACCATCTTTAGCCATCATACCTACCTATCATATTGGGTCCACTTATCCACTCTTCTCCTTTTGATCTTGATGAAGATATAGGGGCAAATTGTTGAAACATGTTTTTTGGGTATCTCTTGACATACCTCATCCTATCTAAACCAATCATATCATTATCCTATGGTCATCAGCTTTGTCACGAAAAATCCTAAGTCTTGTACCTAGAATGGGGCATGCCATTCCTATGCGACATAGTCTTTGGAGATCACATCCTTGCTCTCTTATGCATACATCCATCCATCTATCATGAGCCTTTTATCCCTTATCCTATCACCCACCCTTGCACCTAGACGTGGTTTTCCCCTTGTCATTGGTATCTAGCACAAAGGCTACCCAAATTTTCATCCATTGGCACCTCAAAATATTCTCAAAAAAGCCAAAAAAATCAAAACATGTCAAAAAATCCAAAACAATCATAAAATGTCAAAAAGCCAAACAAAAATCATAAAATTTCAAAATCCAAAAAAATCATAAAACGGAAAAAAGACCAAAAACATCCTACCAAAATGTCAAAAACCAAAAATCATAAAATTTTAAAATCCAAAAACACAAAAACATCAAATCAATGTCAAGTCAGTCACATGGAGTCAAACCGATTGATGTCCGGTCAGTCCATGTCATTGTCGAACTACGTTGTCTCTGCGCATTTGCTACGTAGGCAAGGCCATCAGTCGATGAGTCCCCGAGACATTAGGTCAGTCCTTTTAGGTTTGTCAAAATAAAATCATGGCATTTTTCACAATCGTCACATCACTCAAATAAGTCAAACATAGTCAAACTCGGACACAAGATAGTCATTTGAAACGTCAATGTCAAAATTGGTCAAAATTAGACAACACAGTCCAATCAATCATACAGTCAACATCAATCAACTTGCCAAAACATATTAGTCAAAACAATGTCAGTCTCGTCACTCTTTGGTCCTCTTCAAGATGTGTCCTTCTAGGAGTTAGACCTAGTCAAAATGTCCTTTGCCTTTTGAGGATGTGTCCTTCCTGACAATAGGCCTCGTCAAACTGTCAAAATTTTCAAATTGGCAAAACTCTTAAGTATCCATTTGTCAAATCGTGAGAAATCAATCTTTGGCAAACAAACATTGTAAGAAACCAAGTTACATGTTTGTTAATCTTTCTTATCTTTTGATCTTGGCTATTTTTGTCTTATATTTTTACTATCTTGTCTTTTTGGTCATGTTACTAGCTACCTTGAGGATGTCCCATGAAGGATTTAGAGGTCGCGATGGCGATCTCATGGCCTATTTTATTTTCTCGACTCTTGTCACGTAGTTGTTTTGACGAAATTTGGGAACAGCTTCACCCTTAGTATGAGTTAGGACATTCCTTGTCTGTGACTGTCTATTTTTCAAGTGGATGACCTTGCACACCTTGGTCTACATCATATCATGGTGTTTGTTGTCCATTTGTGTCATTTTTACTGCCCAATGATGATTAAGAGCAATAAATATTAAAAGTCCTATGGTAAGGTTTGAAGGATTTGGTCTAGGAACTTATATGCATCTCCTTTAGTCTTGTCATCTTCTCTCACTCGTCTCATGTAGGCATTGCATCCATCTCATCATCCATATCATTTTCATTAACATTTCTTTGTCTCTTCATATTCTAGTCTTCTCATCCATTTCGAGAGCACACCCATGTTCTTGGAACTTGTCTGTCCTCTCAAGGGGGCATACCACAACCCTCCTCGTCATTCTTCCTCATCTTATTTTGCACTGGGGCATATTTTTGACTTCTTTTCTTTGTCACAATGCGACATGCTACATTATGACAAAGAGGGGCAAAATGTAGACACATAAAATTGTCCTAGGCTTGCAACTCTTGATTATTCAACATTGCCCCTTTTATTCTTAATAATTAAATAACTTTTAATTATTTAATTATTTTCTAAAGTCATAATTCTTCTATTATTAAATAATTTTAATTATTTAATTAATTCATTTTTATCTTTATTCTCTCTTGATTAATTAAATAAATTTTATTTATTTAATTACGTCACTAATTAAGTTCCCTTCTTTTGAAATTAAATAGATTCTAATTTATTTAATTTTTGTCCACTTTCCACTATAATTAAATAATTATTTTAATTATTTAATTATTCATTAGTCTTTTCTCTCATTAATTAAATAAATTTTATTTATTTAATTTAGTCCACTCTCTTGAATTTTGAATTAAATCATCATTTAATTCAAAATAATTCTTTTGTCACATTCCTCCATAATTAAATAATATCTTTATTATTTAATTATTCATTGGTCACCTAAATTAAATAATTTTTATTATTTAATTTCTCCAGCAACCTCTTTGTCCGTGCCAATCTTATCTTCCAAATCAAATCTTATCTCTTGACATCTCATTTAATTTCGACCCTTGATTGAATTATCTTATAATTCAATCTTGGCCCTTCATTTCTTGACATTGCCCTCATTTTGACCTAACCCTAATGCATACAGCAACATTTAATCTTGATCATTGATTCTAGGGTTTTTGTCATCTTCTCATCCTGGCCACACATTCAAAATTGCAGTTTTTATAAAATGACAATTTTGTTCTCATTTGGCTCCCTCTTGGTCTCTGGCTCTCTCTCTCTCTCTTGCTTTCTTGATCTTTTTCTCTTTGGTCCATGTCTACTTGCTGTCAACTTTAGGTCATAGTCACTTACAGTCATTGTCATTTTAGTCTATTGTCAAGTCATTTCTTTCAATAAAATCCTTCAAAACTTGCTTTGGTCTTGTCATTTGTCATAGTTGTTCATACAAATCTGAGGGCATCTCTATTTACAGCAAGCTAGGAGGTGTAACAAAGGTGAAGCATGGAAGATGAAGACCTAGGGTAACATTGTTCCTTTTGTTTTCATATTATTTCCTTTGTGCTTTGTTATTTCATAGGAATTTTAATGTTATTGTGCTAACCCACTTAATAATTTTAGGATTTTCCCTTGATTACACTTGCATCATCACAATTGAAGAGGTTTTCGAGAGTGACCAATCCCCTTGGAAGCTTGTTAGATTTGAGCTGAAGGATTTTTCCCTCATAGGCCTCAACCACCTTTGGTTGGAGTTGATCGGAAAATTCTCCCGACTGTTGGATAAACGAGGCAATGTGTTCATCACTTTCAAACATTTGCTAGCTTTGATTGTTATCAGGAATCTCTAGTCAGACTATCACTTGTATAGAGTGCTTGTTGTGAATGAGGTTGGAGGTAGGATCAAACTGGGATTTGATTGCTATCATGGGATCTACGTCACTATTTTGTTCTCGAGGAACGGTCTGGATGTTGAAGGCTTCAAAACCCTCAACTAGGTCCTAGACCCAGTGCCAATAGGACCTCATGTGGACATTCTTTGCCACGAAAATTCCTTGGACTTGGTTGACCACCAGTTTAGAATCTCTAAACACCATTAGTTTCTTGATGCCCATCCACTCTGCAAGGCTTAAACCTTGTACTAATCCTTCATATTCAACTTCATTATTTGAGCAAGCAATCTGGAAGTGGAAAAACCTTAGTGTCTTTTCATTCTGTGGGGATATTAAACATATTCTAGCTCCTGTGCCATTCTTGCATCTTGCTTCGTCAAAGTGCAATGCCCATAGTTTAGGTGCTTGGCCACCTTCAGATCCTTTGGCAACCTTTGGGAGCACTCTATCTTGATCGTAGATGACATAGGTGCCCAGTCCAGTAGCATGGTAGTTTCCGAAAGGGTTGTTACCCTTATGTTCACTCAATAAAGCATCCTCTTGATCATCCAGTCTTCGGTCACCTTTTCATCTTCTAGTAACTCAGTGCAATACATTTCTTGCTTGGTGATAGAGGTATGCGTGGCTTCAAAATTGATCATGGCTTCATCGACTACATGTTTTGAGTGTAAAGATTTAGATTCTATCTTAATTTTTCCACCATGCCTGGTTTTGAGGATCAAATGCGACCAATCCAGGGACAGGTATCCTCCTACCTTTGAAGTAAATTCTCGGGATAGACAGAGGCTGAACATGGTAGGAACATCTATGATCATAGTTTCTTTCCGCACAATGATACTAGGGCAAGCAAATAGAGTCAAGGGAAGTACCTTGATGACACCTACGGTTTCGACCCTATTCCCATCAAGCTACATCAATCCCCTTTTTAAGGGTTCATAGCTGAGTCCTAAAGCTTTAGCTCTTTATTTAGGTATAACTATGGTGCTAGCATTGGAATCAATCATGGCATTGTGTAATAACTTCTTCCCTATAATGAGAGTTAAGAAGAAGGGTTGGGGATTTGACTTATCTTTGTCTTCAGCAGGTTCTTCCATTGTGCTGTTCGTAAGAACTTTGGCATGATATGGTTGATCAACAATATTTGCTTTGAGCAACTGCTCCATCGACGTTTCGCTGACCTCTTCTTAGAGAGCCTTCTATAGTAGTGTCTTCTGCTTCAAGATGGTTAGAATATCCCACAGAGAAGCATTAGCGAATGATTTAATCAATTGTTCCACCACATTGAAAGGTGGCAAAATTGGAGGTTTTTGTTCCTTTGCTCTTGTTATAATAATTTCTTTTTGTGACTGATATTGTGGCGGTGCTATGGAGGTGCTAGGTATTTGGTCAGAAGCACTTTTAGGTTGTGGACTAGCTAGTTGTGAAACAACTGATTCATCGGTAAATCTCTTCTTTGAGCAAGTGTTGTAGTTGGATTGTACTTGCAAAATTCTAGATGCGAATGTATCATTGGAAAACACCACTTCTTCTTCTTCCATCCATGAAAAGAGTGCATGGTCAGGGGCAATGTCTGCTTCTTGCTCTAGTGACATCCCTTGCATCTGTATGGTGAGCACCACATTGTCCATTTGTGAAGAGGTATACACATAGCTTATGGGGGTTGACATTGTAGTTTGGCTATGCTGCTCCACCACCTTTTGTTGTAAATTTCCATGCTGGCAATTTTAGGGCATATGCAAGTCATTGCAAGGGAGGCACTAGGGGTTGGTGTCATTTGCTAAATTATTTTGACCCACTGTCAACTCTTTGCTGGAGCTTAAGCTAGCGCTCTGCAACGGAGTGGGTATCGGTACCTTTTGACTTGATTGCGCCTGTGGATTTGTCCGAGTGCCTCCTTAGAGCTGATTTTGTTGGTAAGAGGATCTTCACCCTTGATAATTTTGGTGGGAAAGCATTGGAGGTGTGGCCTTGTTGTGCTTGAGGGTAGTTATGTCGTTTGCCATAGTCTACAACAATTCCTTGAGATCGCTCATTTCATCCTTAGAAGAGCCGGAGGTAGAGGCAACACTCTGTGGTGATGTTACATATGTGTACATTGACTGGGGAGATGTGGGCACACTAGTTGATGTGAATTCCTAGTTAGGCATCGATATTTCAAGAAATATTGGCATGATGGGCTGAGGTGACAATTTTTTGGCATCTATCAAATTATTATCCACCCTAACTATGACGCTATAAGCGCTTGGTAGATTGGTCCCTCCTAAATACTGGATCATAATGGAAATGTTAGGGTTGATAGACTTTAGGTAGAATATGAATGCCAATTCAGGAGGTGCGTGGATAGAAACCTGGATCCTCTACCAGGTGGGCTCGCTTTATGGTAGATAGTTGATAATACAGTGAGGAGCAATCCCCATGATTTGAAAATATCTCATAGAATGGGTCTCCGAGCTCATCCTAGGTACGAATAGTGTTAGCTGGTAAGGTTCAGTACCAATCTAGCACTCTACCTCGAAAAGAAGTTGCGAGGAGCCTTAGTGCTACATTCTGAGCAGTGATTCCATGTACCAGGCATACGTTTGCCACATATTGCAGATGTTTTGCAGGTGTCCTTGAGCCATCTTCGGTAAACTTGGGTATAGCCTTCAAAGCAGAGGATGAGATATCAACCCATATAGTGGGTGCTATTGGTGCTATGAGGGGACTTCCGAAATCCCATGCCACATAATTCCTATTGGCACCTGGCAACATGATCAACATAATGGGTGGAGGAAGCGAAACGGTTACCAATTGATTTGTGGCTTACAATATTCCTAGTGGTGGTACTAGTAGACTAGGATTTTTTGCTATTTGGGACCTAGTAATAGGCCGATGGCTCATACACCCTTCTGAAGCAGAAATTCATTTAAGCTTTGTCCCACCGAGCATGCTAGGAAAAGAAATTGTCGATGCCAAATTTCGGTAAGGTAACAACCCTTTGTGGGAAACTCAGTTTATGGGGGACTTATTGTGCTAAATTGAGTGACCTATGGATTTTTAAAGAAGCCGACTTCTTCCATGAATGGGGGTTTTAAATGGGAAAAGGAAGTAGATATATAAAAATAAAATCTAACCTAAGGCTATGCACCAAAATGTAGATAATATGCACAAGAAATCATATATCTAAGGGCCTAATCATCAATTTGCAATATCCCAGAAAAGCATAAACTAGAGATTAAAGTATAAACACTTCATTCATTGACATAAAATAACTTTGCACACATATTTACTGACAAGAAGAGTCACATGACATGATCTAAGACAAAAAACTTGCATTCAATTCATAGAAGTTTTGCGAATAAATCATCCAACAATAGCAACACAATTTAAAGTTAATCAAATATCATAAGAAGAGTAGAAAGGTCGAATGATTGGAATAGTCTGCAAGTCTTTTTGTAATAATTAAAAAACAATAACAGAGGCCTGGTGTCTTTTCTTAATCTATGTTATTTCTGCAAAATCCTAGAACCCTTGCTCCAAAATAAAAAAAAGGAGTATATATAGCCAAATGCTTCCACTGCCTTGGCGAGTAGTAACAAAAAATATTTGAGAATCCTCGACAAAGATGCAGAATCAATGATTCTTCTTGGCTGTTAAAACAAAAATATCCCAACCAAAGCATTTGGTTGCGCCAAGTTCAAGTGCATCCCTTGGAAATGATGGCAGTGGTCTCGACGAAGTCCCGTTAGACAAGTGTCGCTACCCTGCTAAAGCAGTTATGACACATAGAAAGATGTTGTAGTCCTGACTTGCTCCATCCATTGTTTAAAAGAAGAACCCGCCGAATAGACACATGTTGACATTATGTAGCCTGTACTCATCTTTTTCCTTTTCCATTGAAAAATTTCACCAAGGAGATAGATGTAACCTACCTTATTCCTGGTACCAACTGTGGGTTCTGCTAAAATATACGAAGATGAAGCCACATGGTATGCAAACGGAGCTCAACTCAAAAATGAAGGGAAGCGGCTTTCAAATATGCGTGGAGTGGACACATGGTAGCGCTACGGGGACATTTTGAAATGTGAAGGGAAGAGATCCTTCAGGGAGTGTAGAGGGGACACATGGCGAGGTAGCGATGTTTCTCAAAAAGGGGCTGAATGACCTTTAATGCAATGTTCGGGCTGATACTTTAACAAAATCAAGCCTGTAGGGAGCTCAATGAATATTTATTCACAATGCTTTTATTTGAAGATAGGAACCCATGCAACATGCATAGAAATATATCCATAACCTGTGGAACCCATCCAAGAACGGATTTGGAATGTATAGTTCTTGCTCCATTGATGTCCAATAGTGAATATAAGTAGCACATAGAAAATTGAACATAGTTTCTTCCTAGGAATAAGTAGCACATACAAAATTGGGCCTCTCTGAAAGAAGAAATAGTTGTATGATATTTTTGTAAAGGTGTGAAGCCTAATTGATAATTTTCAAAGATCTTAAGATTTAAGGAAATATTCTATTTTTACTCAAGAAAAATGTAGTGTGTTTTTATAGCATACTCCCTTCAAGCTATCCATACTAACATAGATGCATTATTTAGTTCCTTTCTAGGAGATTTATTTAAACTCTAGATCTCTCCTAAGTTTAGTGGGTTTTAATTCTTCAATTCCTATGTCATTAATGATAAATAAACATGTTCAATATCAATTTTTGAGGAATTCAATATCTATCCAAAAATAACTTCAATGGATGTGTAATGGCGTGAAGTTGCACCCCTTGCAAATTCCACATTTACGCACCTCTTACCTTAGAAAATTTAAATCCAATGATGCTATTCCATGTCCCTCATTCACTTTCTATCCACTTGGCAGTTGTTTTTTGTGTCAGTGGAGGATATTCTGTTAGGGATGCTAGTGTGGAGTGCAGACGTCTACGCGGCATGTTGTCATCTTAACAAGATTCCTACCTATAGAATTTGTAGAGGCATTACAACTCTTCATTCACGATGAAGTGTAATGTTTCTACACCCTTGACCAACCTCGAACAACTCCTTTGCCTCCAATTTCATCTCCAAATTGTTATATCATCCATTCTCTTCAAATTTTTGATCATTCATACATTGGACAACTATTTCTTCACTCTCTTCATAGAATTTTTATAGCATTCTCACCTTCATTGAAGTAGCAGGTTAGTGTTTTATGGACTCAATATCCTCATTTTTGTGTCAACGTCGACATTTACAAGATTGCACAAGATCACTCCTTCTCCCATTTTCCTTGAGTTCACATGGTTGAAGGTGATATCACTCCATTTCTTCTTCTCTACCATCATTGTGTTGTTTTCATAGCATATTGTTGTTTATCATAGTGCATAGTACTTCCATTTTCAATATCTCTCTTTATCATATTTCTCTATTGTTGCTATATTGGTTGTTCGTAGAGGTGGAAACACCAAAGCAAGGGACTGATTGCGGAAATCCTCTATTCATAGCCCTAACATTTTTCTATATTGTGTGTGTAGGTTGCCCATGGAGTGAACATCTTGAAGATATCAACTCATGGGTAGGAAGGTGCACTTTGCTTACCCTTCTTCATTATTTCATAGTTAGACTTAATCTTAGTATCTTCTCAATATTCTTATTATTCAATTATTTTCCATTTCTATTATTGCATTACATCATATTTGTTAGGTCGTTAGAAGGTTTCTCTAGTTTTTAGGCTGTAATTTACACTTGCTATCCGTATGGATTCCAACACCCAACTAAGATGCCGACGCACCGTGTTGTCATATGTATATCGTACTAGAGTCCTTCGGTAGTGAGCTACCTAAGTTGCAATTTGGAATCTAGGAACCTACTCACCTAACTTCCTAAACCTCTTGGGTTGGCAGAAGGAAAGAGGTAGGTCATTTATCCTTCCTCTTCAACCCTTTAAACATCAAACCTATCTTAAAAAATTCCAAAGTGTGACGTAGATCAAGGCAATTAATTGTTATAGATTATCTGGTGACTTGGATTCCTGAGTAGTCTGTCCCCCTCCTCTACAATTTGGTGAACCTGATGTAAAATATTTTGGTTCCATTTCATAGTTTTCAAGGAGTCTTCTCTCATGTTCTAGGTGTGTTGTATGTGCATGCATTGCAGGGTGCCTAGCCTTGCAACCCAACCTATGACCCCTAGCATTGTAACTAGAAGAGTCCCTAAATGTTGTGAAGCAAAACTGAGAATAGGCCATTGTCTAATTGTTAAACCCTTGGGGGATTTTGAGAATTTCCTTTCTAGTGTACGTAGAAGATGGCTTCTTTCATGCATCTTCCCATCCCGTCCATGCAACCTGTGAGTGGGTCTCCTGCTATAACCTTTACCATAAATGATTTTTTGATGAATGCTAATAGAGAACCCTCTCCTTTGTACATTCCTGCTCGTATCAGTGAGAATACCATGACTAGCATTCTTGTTGATCCTACGTGTCGAGTTAATGTTATCACAAAAGAGATTATGTTAATAAGATTCTTACATAAGGATGGGTACTTTAAGTCTAAAAGCACTATATGTACACATGATGGGATTTCATCCCTCCCATCAGTTCTATCACCCTTTTAGTCCTAGTTGGGCCTAGAACTATAAATTCCCTTTTCAACATCATCTCAGAATTTGACTTGTTAGAGTGAAGCTAGGATTCCCATGGGTAGTTTATGTGAATGGAGTTTTTTCTGTTATTCATAAATTTTTGAAATTCTCTCATGAAAGTGCACTACATGCCATGCACGAAACTGGATATCAACTGTTGGTATCACATGGGAGATATTCGCTAGATTAGTTTTTGGCCCACCTCGATCAGTCTACTTCCTCCAAGAATAGACCTACTTTATCAAAATTATGTTAAGTATAAAATCAGGGGCAAGGTGTAGCTGAAAATGACTTACCTTATAGCGTAGCGACAAGTTGCTTCTTCCTCTCAAAAGGGGAGGGGGAATCCTACTTGCACTTAAGAGCCTTCTTCTTCCTCTGTAGTTCCACCTGCTTCTGCCTCACCTTGATGCAACATCATTGAATTCCACCTAGGAAATTTTTTTGATTATTAGTTTTTAAATCAATTTAAGAGTAGATTTTGGAATCTTGAAAAATTCAAGAAAAAGTGACCTTCACTCGATGTCAAGAAACAAATAGAAAAAAAAATCATTTTCCTCTAATTTTTTTTCCAAATAGGTAACTTCAATATCTAGTGCATGATTGGTTTTTTGAAATTTTGATGTATATTTTTCTCATATAGCATTTTAAAGTCAAACTAGTTAGAATTTGATAGTTTTCATTTGACATCAACTATTGTCTACTTTTTCAATCATTAAAAAAAAAAATTACACCCTTTTGAAGAGCATTTTCTCTACTAGTGCACCATATATTTGTCAAAAAAATTAATATGTTTTACTATTTTTCTTTTAATTTCTAATCAACCTCTTTTTTAGCTTTAACAACCTACTTGCATTATTTTAAAAATATATATATTAAAACTCATAAAAATATAAAATAAAATCACATATTTAGATTTACCACTATAAGCTCTATAAAAGGGTATTTTTCTTTTTCTTTTCTTAATTATTTTGATTGAAGAAATAATTAGTTGAAGTTGAAAGTTTCAGAAAATTCTAAAAAAAGCTAAGTTGGCTACCAACTAGGATGCCACATAGATAGTTTTGGTATCTACACATAAAATAAGCCACATTTCAACATGACAAAGGGAAAAATTCAAATTTTATTATTTCGGGCGAAAGGGTTTCGCTTGAAACCCTATGTGCCATGTATAGGCCACGTAGTTTCAGTCGAAACTAGCTCAATCAAAATTGTTTAGGCAATTTTTTTTTGCTCAGAACTATTTATTTGGTTGACAGTGTGACACAACTTTGTGTTTTTACCCTAACATTTCAAGTATTTTGAGATGAGTGTTACAAAAATTTCATGAAAAAGAGACTTCGTATGCGAATAGTGAGCATTTGATGTTTAAGAAATGAAATATGAAGTTGAAATAATTATAATTAATTTTTTGTGTATAATATAGAAAAACTATCTAGTCCATTGTTTAGAGTTCTCAATAACCTTTCCAACACCTGTAAAAACTCAAAATTTTGATAAGAAACACAAAAGTTATGCCTATTTTACTAAAGAGGGTTTTTAGGTCTTCAAAATGAATATCCATTTTGCTTTTCAAAACAAATATCCATTTCAAATGGATATCCATTTTTCTCTTCAAAACATATATCCATTTTGAATACATAAATTAATAAAAAATGATTTTGGGTAACATATATCTATTATAAATGGATATCCATTTTGGTTTGGTATTATCAAACCAAATTCAAATTTTACCGACCCATACAAAAAGTCAAACATTTTTTTTCACAATTTTGGTGAAGTAAAAAAATGTTTTTTATTTTTTTTATTTATTTTTTATCATTGCCACTTTTTGGACCCCCATGATCTTGCACATGCCTTGTGCAATGAATATGCCTTTATCTATTTGATTGATTTACTTCCCAAGGAAGAAATTCATCTCCCCAAACATATACATCTCAAACTCTTTATGCATTTATTTTGCAAACTTCTTACACATAGCTTTATTACCTCCAAAAAATATGTCATCAACGTATAATACTACATTCAAGATTTGATCTTTCTCAACCTTAAAGTAAAGATTACTATTTGTGGTTCCTTTATTGAATCCTTGTTGTATCAAATACTTATCCAACCTTGCATACCAAGCTCTAGGAGCTTTCTTCATTCCATACAATTCCTTCTTCAATCTGTAAACCATATTAGGTTTATCTAACAACTAAAATCCTTTTAGTTGTTCTATGTATACTTCCTCTTCCAACTCTCCATTCAAGAAAGTAGACTTCACACCTATCTAATAAACTTTGAATCCTCAAGTGCTGCAAAAGCCAAAAACATCCTAATTGCTTCCATTCTAGCCACCAAAGCAAATGTCTCATCAAATTCTATTCCTTCAACTTGTGCATATCCTTTACATGTGTAGGCCTTGCCTTGTTTCTTACCACTTCTCCATTCTCAATTAGTTTATTTTGTAATACCCACTTAGATCCAATTATGTTTTTTTTTGCTAGTCTTTGGACAAGTTTCCAAGTCCGATTCTTCTCAATTTGCATAAGTTCTTCCATATCTTTCATCCAATGTTCATCCTTACATTCTTCAATCACTGTTTTAGGTTCAACTTTAGAAAGTAGACATAAATTTACCTCTTCTTCAAGAACTTTCCTATTTTTCAACACACCTTTTCTTTTGTCTCCCATGATCTATTCTTTGGAATAATTTCTCTTCACATACTTAAGGGTTCTAGGGGTCTTTTCTAGAGCTTCTTCCTCTTCATCTTGTGCTTCCTATTCCTTATCTTATTATTATTCTTCTTCTTCTCTATAGGTAGGTTCATCGGATTCATATCCATATATCACCACTAAATTCTACAGATCTTCATCCACTTTGACACTTGCACTCTCAACAATCTTTCTTAATATTTTATTGTAACATCTATAAGTTTTAATTTTAATATAATATCCAAGGAAGATGCTTTCATCAAACTTTTTTTAAGTTTTTTTCATCCCTTCTAATATAGAATTTGCTTCCAAAAACTCTAAAGTACTCGAGAGTAGGGATCCTTCCACACCACAACTCATATGGAGTCTTTGTGTTGTTTTCTTTTGCTTGAACTCTATTAAGTATGCAAACAACAACAAAAATTGCTTCTCTCTAGTAGATTTATGGTAGATTAGCTTCTTTTATCATAATCCTTGCAACTTCTTGAACAACCATGTTTTTCCTTTCAACCACTCCATTTTATTGATGAGTCTTAGGGGTAGAAAAATGCCTCTTTATGCCATGATTCTCACAAACATGTTAAATTCATTGGAGATGAATTATCCACATCTGTCAGACCTCAAACATTTGATAAAATCCATTTTATTCTCAACCATAAATAATTTGAATCTATCTAGGGCTTCATATTTTTCTCTAAGAAAAGTAACCCGTGCTATTCTAGAGTAATCATTAAATAGAATAATGAAATACAGGTATCACCTTATAGACTTCTGAATCTTGTAGGACCACAAAGGTCTATTTACACCAATTCCAACAATTTGGTAGAAGATTGTTCTTTACCCTTGAAACTTATTGTTTTCTTTCTAATATGACACTCCTTGTAGACAACATTGATAGGATTTTTAATCCTTGGAAAATATTTCACTACTTAAACTAAACTGATTCTAACCAAGTTATCAAAATTGATTTGACACATCCTCCTATGCCATAACTAGCTTTCATTAATCCGAGTCATAAAAAAATGACCATCATAACCCTTGAGTAGATAAAAATTTCCATCTATCCTCTTTCTAGAAGCAATCATAGTTCTAGACCCTTTTTTGACCCCACATCCATCATCCTGAAATATAAGATTATATCCTTTGCTACACATTTATCCAATGATCAAAATAGTATGCCTAAACCCTTGACATAGTAAAAATCATTAGTATTATGCTTTCCATCAAAACTGATTGAACCTATTCCATAAATCTTAGCACCTGAATCATCTCCAATTTTAACAAGTCCCCCATCATATTTTTCAAGTTTAACAAACTTACTCTTATCTCTGCTCATATGATTTGAGCAACCACTATCAATGATCCAATAGTTCTTATCCTATCCAACCTTTGTCTCCTTTGTAGATCCAAAGCACTTTCCTTCACACATCTTTCAAAGTTAGCTGAAACAGATTCATATTTCAAATCTAAGAACAAGAATTCATTATCAATAAAGTTTCCATAGCCAAATTCATCATCAAAAATACTAGCATCTTCTCTAACATAATAGATTTTCTTGATCATCATACCTTTTTTTTTCTTATTCTTATTGTTCACACTTCTATTTGAACATCTTGAAGCATAGTGACCTATTTGTCCACAACTGAAACATTTGAAAGGTAATTTACCTTTGTACTTATCTGTGCCCTTTTTCATCCTTCTTACAAAGCTAGCTTCCACATCATCAAGATCATCTCAATATGAATCTTCAATCTTTTCTAATTTTCTAGCCTTGAAACAGTCTACAATTTTGCACCATTGTTCAAACTAATTTTTCTGATTTCAAATAAAGTTAGTGTGCCAAACAACTGATCTCTAGTGTAAGCATTAAAATTTTAGACTTCCTCAATAGAAGAAAATTTTTGACCATATGAATGAGGAATATTTCTCAAAATTTTCTTTACCACTTTAGGTTCTTTGAATTTTGCACCAAGACCTCTAATTGCATTGACAAGTTCATCAACCCTCTGCATGTAACTTGTAAATGTTTCATCTTTAGATATTAAAAATTTCTCAAATTGTGTATTTATATTCTCCATATTAGCTTGTTTAACCTTATCATCTCCTTCATAAATACTTTCTAGCTTATCCTAGATTTATTTAGCAGTTTTCAAATCCATAACTTTCACTAATTTAGAATTTGCAAGACTAGTCAAAAGAATAAACGTTGCTTTACCATTTGTTTCGTAGGCCTTGATCTCATCACTTGTACTTGGTCCATTTTTAGGTATAGTGTAATTAGTCTTCACTTCTTGTAAAACATCATATCCAAGGTAAACTAGATAGCCTTCCATCTTAACCTTCTAGAATGCATAGTCTGTGCCATCAAACATAGGCATCTCCTTCTTGATTGCCATCCCAGATCCACCTCAAGTTGTTAAGATTTTCTCCAAGTAACCTTACTTTGATACCAATTGTTGAATAAAAAAGACAACTGAGAGGGAGGGGTGAATCAGTTGTATCTTATCAAAACACCAAAACCATAATTAACATTTAGATCCACAAACATTCATTACACCCTTAATTTATTATGATGAATTAGCATGAAAATCAAATAACAAAAACTTAAACAACCCAAAACCATGCACAAGAGAACACCATATTTATGTGGAAAACCCTAGAAAGAAAAAACCATGGTGAGGATTATATCACAATATAAGTAATAGAAAAACTAGTACAAAGTCTTGCTATTAGAATAGGACACACTATCCAAAAATGCTCACAACCAAGGCTCACTATCAGAATGAAAAGAAGATAGAGAAGAAATGTTACACAAAGAACATGATCTCAATGCAACACGGATTCCACCACAATAGCTCAAACACCTTCATAGTCTATTTGAATGATTATAGACACCTTCTGCTCATTGCATCTAATAATCCAATTCTCTACTCAATTTTGCATCATTCACACCATACACTTCAAACACATCAGTATTACATCTATCTTGACTTCTTTCAACAATTTCACTCATACTTATACTTTCCTCAACCTTGAAACCCTTTCCAAGGTCAAAAATGCACCTCAAATGTGAAAATTCAAATTAGGT
>VDFB02358059.1:0-42563 GCA_007258455.2 Sequoia sempervirens
TTTTTTTATAAAATTGAATGTCCGTCTTTACGGACTCTAATAAACTTAGAAAACAAATTTACAATAAAATACAGAATACAGAGTTCAAATAAAAATATTCAAAAGATATATATATATATATATATATATATATAAAAGCATCAAAATTTAGATATATGAATACACCAATAGAAGGGTTTACAGGCATGCTATAAAATCAAATATATATATAAATTTATTTATAAAATTTCAAATCTATTGCTTGCAAAGAAATCATATTTATTTATTTTTTTCTCTCTAATTTATACACAGTTAAGTTAGATAAATTTTTAATGAAAAACCATAATAAAATTTAAACAATCAGGTGGGAAAGACACATGTTTTCAAATCAACTGATTTTTCTCCATACGGTTTGCTATTGCTTAAGATCTAAATTTCAAGGTTTTTTTTTTTATTCTCTTTCACAGAATAATATATTTAACTAAATCTCAGCCCGATGTTTCTTTTGCAAAACAGATTCATTCAAGACATAATTTTCCATTTCTTTTGCAGATTCAGAGAAATCAAAGGTGGAGAAAGAAACCTGGAATCTTGTGCTTATTTAAAATCTGATGATGTTTGGTTGTTTTCCGATGGCCTCTGCGATGAGCTCCTCCTTCCTGCTTTGAATCTTCTCTCCAGAAAACCGTGCTCAAATCTCGAATCCAAATCCTTAATCCCACCACTCTTTTCAAAGTATTCCAAAACAAAAGAATGGAAATAACCCTTTTGAAAACTTCAAAAGATTGAAAAATGCATCCCCCTCATTTTTTTTAATTCTTGTCTCCATAAAATCTCTGTGTGTGAAAAGCTCACAATTTTTTTTATTAAATAAAAGATATTCCAATTTATTCAAAAAGCTCACAAAAATTTAGAATAAAAGAATTTAATTCTTTAAAAGCAAGCTTTTCAGTTAGATCTCAATTCTCATTCGTTCTCACAACTTTTTCATTCTTTTATTTATTTATTTTTCTATTCCACAATACTTTTTTTTTGTTTTAATCAGCTTTTGCAAGCTTTACTTGCAAGGCACCTTATCTAATTAATTTAAATACTTTATTTTAACAATTATCCTCAACAAGATAATTAATTAAAATAATAAAACACAATTTAATATTTTAATTATCATTTAATAAAATACATGACTTTTTAAAAAAAATAAAATAAAACATTTAAATATTTAAATACAATTTAATCTAACATTTTAATAACAATACTACCCTTATTTAACTAATTCAATCACAACATATAAAATACCATTAGAAGCTCTTGTCCCATCTTCCTCTTTCGATTCCTTAGCCAGACTACCTGCACATCCCAGGTGAGAATGGAGGGGTACTACAACTACTGAGGATGATGAGGAAGAGGATAACAATAAGAATACAAATAAGGGAGACAACTAAAGAGAACCTAATTAATCCAAGGATGTCAATTGCCCTAGTCTCAATGTTTAGAGATCGCACAAATTAGCGAGTAAACCTATTTCCAAAGTGGATGAAATATCTAATTATGTGTATGAAGAGGATAAGAAGGAGGAACACTGTAACACCAGAAAGGATAATGATGTGGACATTGAAGTGGAAAATGAAGGTCCAAGCTTGTTTCTTGAATGTAATGCCATACTATGAGATTTGGAGGACTCTACTACTAAAGAACACAAAGAGGACACCTACCCTAATTGTGTGAAGATGACATGCGACTTCACTACTCTATCATCTTGGTTGGATGAGCTAGAAAGGAAACTTAACGAACTTTCTTGCTTCACCCTTAAGTTCATCCAGCACTTGGTGGTTACTCTAGGGTGAGTGTTGCAAGTAGAAATAAAAAAGCACTAGAAGACCACAAAACCTAGTACAAACTCTCAGAAGTAGGACAACTTTAAATTCCTCAAGGAGGATTAGGAAGGACTTGCTAAGTAGGGTGCTTCTCTTTGTTTTTTATGTTTTGTTTTGAAAAAAATTACTTTGTCACTAATTAGCTATTAGTTTGTTGTCGTTGGCTTGTGGCCTTTGACCTTGTTATTTTCATGACTTTCTACCCTTTGGGGCCTTTTGTGTTTGGGTCAACACCCTGTAAATGCTGCTAATCTTATCAAAAACATTTATAATATTTTTATTATTTTATAAATATTATGTTCTTTGATTATTTTATATATATCATGTTCATATTATTTATTTACTTTAAGAGCATTTTACTAATAAATAACATCCCTATGATTATTATTAAATATTAATACTTTAGAATTAATATAAAAGACATAAAACCTTTTTTATTCATTTAAGAGTTACTTGAAAATTATTATATTTACTACATATTTAAAATGTTTGGTGTCTTTATTTTGTCTTATATCTATTCATTTTTATTCATCTCTTTTTAACTACATTCATGTTGATTCTAATAACTTGGAAGTATTAAAATGTTATTCATACATTAGATTTGATTTTTTTTACATTAAAATAATTTAAAAAAATATTATTTGAAAGTATCAAAATGTAGCAAAATTATTTAATTAGGGTGTAAAGGATTATTTGTGAATTTTTATCTTGATTATTTCTTATATCCTCTTTCTATAATTATTTTCTATTGCACCTTCTTTCTTCTGCTCTTAATCCATAATTATTATTTATTGCTCTTTTTTCTTCCACTCTCAATTTATTTACTTATTTTCTATTTGAAAAGTTATGCACCAATTCATGTTATATATGTGTCGTTTAACTATTAATCTTTACTTTGTTAGCGTATAATTTTTTTTTTATTATTTCATATATGATAGCTATTTAATTATTTTGTTTAACATTTTTTGTTAACAAGCTCATGTCATTACAATCCACCCATGCTGCCACTATAGGTTATGCTTCTCAACGTAATAAGTGTTGTAGTGTGACATGATAATGCTGATTGTTTTATGATGTTTCTCACTAAGATTTGTATACTCCACACATTGTGGAATATCATCATGAGTGAGACAACCATTAATTTTCACGTTAATGAAATTTGTTGCTTCATTTGTGTATTCTTTATCTTGAAATATATTGCACCAATATGTTTGTTCTTCTTCTCAACATGTTTATCTCAGGAACTTATAAAATTTGAGAAAGATGAAGTCTAGATATAATTTCCCATTCATTTTCTATAGTGATTCTCTAGGTATTATCATTGCCTTCAAATTCAAAGTCACTAATGTTTTCAATATTTTCAGCAAGTATTGCTCATTCCAAATTCCATTGGTTATAATTGAAGCTCTCCCATTTTTTCCACTATGGATTTATTATTATGGCCAATATATCTTTGAATGTCTTGAAATGGTTTGTTATGTATCAATTTGGAAGAGCAAAAATCTATCCATTTTTCTAAGTCATGTGTAGGAATGGAATGAAGTCTAGGAAACACTCTTACAATAGTTGTATTTTTTCTTACATTCCATTTGTTTTCTCCTTTTCTTTTATGATTATATATCCATGATTTTTCTATATCAATAAGTGACAACTTTCATACTAAAAGGCATGTTTTTGTATGCACCAATGAAGAATATTGTTTTTTCTTCATTGACACCTTTTGCATTTATAACTACACATTTGAAAACCTCATTTGATACATTTAGGTTGATAAATATTTTGTTGCTCTCTACTAATAGAAGTTCTGAAAGAATGTGACTTGTTTCTTGGGCTCCAATATCCCTTTCTATTATTGTTTATGTGAGGAGCCTCTTATAAGCTCTTGCGGCTAAATCATCTGGGGATTTTGTATTTGCAAGACACATTAACATTTGTTGGTATATTTTAAAGCTCTTTTATGCTTTGGTTACATACTTTGCAATATATTTGATTACAAATTATTTTAACAAAATAGGTTTCCAATCAATATTTTCTCTCAACAATTGAAGTATGTATCGATTGTGTGAGTTAAGTACGTTGTCTTTTCTTAATGGTGTGATTTTTTTCACCATTTTCTATATCTTCATATACTTTTAATCCTTCCAAATTTAATGGTCATGGACCATTATACCTTATTTTAATTTGAGTAACAAAAATACGTAAATTTAATAATTTACTATAATAATAAATTTTGTACATTATTTGAAATAATAATATGTATTGATAAATTTACCCACAAACCATTTTTTCTCGTTTCGTTCATAGGCATGTACCCTCTTCACATATCTATGTCTCTCCACAATGTTTAGTATCTCCTCATAGTCATTGTAATTTATTTTTTATGCGAGTTATCTCGTGTTTTCAAGACATGGATGTTGACCAAAATTGTGGAATACTTGTAGTGTCCAATTTAATGTGTAAATTGATTGTATTATTTTAAACAAATAGTCGAAGATTATTGTACATATTATTATACTTTAATGTAAGCAAAAATGTATGTTTCATTGATATATATTGTGTTTAGGATTCCATGCCTGAACAATATAGTGGAAATAAGTTTCAACATTTCTTCTTTGTTCTTCATTACTCCAATCAATATTGCCCATATTTGGTTCTCTATGCATCCATATGAATCCATGAATATGTGTTGATCCCCTATGTTTCCACTCATATTTTCACTAATAATCTTTAACATTCATACCTTTTTGAAGTATCTTATTTTTGAAATATGAGTGACATAAATGCATGTATTGTGCAACAATATGAGGGTAGTCGATGGCATTTTGTTTTCACCAAATTTTTGCTTCCTGTGGAATACTTGGTGGTGTCTTAGGAATCAATATGTACAAATCTAGCCAATACGAATCAGTTGCACTCAAGGTGAAAACATTGTAGGCATGTTAGTACGATAAAGTATGTATGTTAACTCTACTTGACATTTTTCCCAATATGTTCTTGTACCTCTTAAAGTGTTCCCAAATTGTACAACCTATTTGATAAATGAGAGTGTGGCATATTTTTCATAAATTCATGAAGATTTTTTATGGTAATGGGCATCTCCTATAGACTTATTTTTATGGAAATTGGAGATGAATTATGTACACAATGCCTCATCATCATATTCATCATGTAGTATCAAAATATTGGATACTTACTAAAGCAATTATCTCTATAAAGAAGTAAGTGCTTGAAAAATTCATGATGTACTCTCCTTAGTCATGATTCCAACCAATCACATTTTTCATCAGGAAATAATGTTGGAAATACCATATCAAGCAAAAATATTTTAACATATTCATTTATTGGAGATCCACTAATAGTAGGCCAGTTAATCAATGTTGGCGTATTTGCAGTTGGGTTGCTCACCCATGCATGGTTTAAAGCCATTTCCCTTTGACCATTAGGGGGCCTTGATGTAATTGATGTAGTGTGATTAATTATGTTACCCTCATATATTTTCATCAATGGGCCAAAAAAAACAATTTAATTGCTATCTAGATGAAATTCCATATGGAAGGTCCTGAGTTGATCGAAAACATGTCGATCTAAATTTATTAATATAGTATCAAAGGCATTTGCAACAATAGTGACATTAGAATAAAAATTGTTGTGTATGATTTTATATTGTAGTGCTTTATAAACATGGTACTATTAACTATGAAGTTATAATTTGTACCAAGTTGATCTTTTCTATGAACTATAATAAGTAGAAGATGTTCAACGAAATGTGATAATTTTTTGACACATTTTCTATATTTTGGGGAAAGCTAATTGTGTGTCCTTTGTATTTGAATTAAACATCGGTTACATGTGTTACTTACAAAATTGGATTGACATGGGAAATCAATTTTTTTTCCACTTGAGTGAGGTTTACAAGTTTTATTGGTTGGGGACCAAGATCCATATTATTCACATGTATGAAAATCTATTATTTCCTTTTTCTTGTCTATGTTTGTTGTAAACAGGGCCTTGAGGAGTATAAAAGATTGTGATTCCAATGTAACATTATTGACAAATATAACACATTTTTGGTGACTCTAACTTACCTAAACAATTACAAAATACCATTTGTATTCTTTGAAAATCACTAGCAAGTAATTTATTTTGGTTTTCTATGTTTTCTATCTAATTCTGATGTAGATTGTAAGTCATGTTGACCTAAAGTTTGAGGGGTTTCTACAACATATTCTACTCATTTGGAAGCTTCTTCCTCAACATTAATTTAAACATTTTGTTTAATTTATATTCCTTTCCTTTCCCCTACCTATGGATTATTTTGCTCCCTTCTGTCTTCTTCGAAATGAGATAGTTATTCAGATGTCCATTGACATGTATTTTTGTTAATATTATTGAGTTTTTGATCATTTTCTCATATTTATTGTCTTTGTAAAATGGTTTATTGTTGAGATGTTTGATCACATCTATTCTTGTTAATATTTTCAAGTAATATATTTTCAACTTCCAATTGCTTTGTTGTTACTTCTAATTTTCTTTTTGCATATCTTTTCTTGTCTGCTTCCTTATGTCATCTTCTTTGCTCATTCCTTTTTGCATCTATCATTTGTTCCTTTTGACATCTTCAATATTCCCGTTAATATTCTCTTTGGTATTATTTTCTTTGTTTTTCACATTCAAAAATCCTTTTTAGTTGACCAATACCTAAAATATAAATGACATAATAATTTAATTAATGTAAGAAAATGTAAAATAGTTATATGTTATGTATGTTATAACATACTTGTACATATATTTGATGAAATATTTTAAAGACGACAAAATCAAAATGAAATTATATGCTACATATGTATGTAAAATTAATAAGGTTATTAGAGTTGGGGTTAGGTTAACATTATATTTATGGTTAGGTTACGATCAACATTAGGGTTAAGATTAAGGTAACAGTTATGGTTAATATTACTATTAGGTTTAAGGTTCAAATATTAGAGTTACAATTGGAGTTAAGGTTTAATCTTATTTACAATTAGGATTGGGGTTATTATTTGGGTTAGGCTTAGGTTTAAGGTTATTCATAGGGTTTTTCTATGTTTAGAGTTAGGGTTAGGGTTGTATTGAAGATTAGGGACAGGGTTTACGTTTGATTTTGTGATTGGGTTTAGGTTAGGGTTAGGGTTAGTATTAAGGTTAGGACAAGGGTTATGATTACATTTGGATTCATCTTGGTGTTAAGGTTGTGATTAGTGTTAGGGTTTGAGATAGGGTTAGAGTTATAGTTAGGTATAAGATTAGGGTTAGGGTTAGGGTTAGGGTTAGGGTTATGGTTTAGGTCATGCTTTAAATTTTAGTTGAGGTTATGAATATAGATTAGTATTATGGTTTAGGGTTATGTTTTAGAATTAAGTGAGTAAGGCTTAGACTTAGGTTTAGGTTTAGGGTTACGTTAAGATTGGGAATATGGGTTAGGGTTAGGGTTAGGGTTTGGGTTTTGATATTTTAAAACATATAGGCTTTGGGTTAGGGTTAGGGTTAGGTTTAGGGCTACAATTAGGGGTAGGCTTACTATTTAAGGTTGGTTTTAGGGTCAGGGTTAGAGTTCTTCTTATGGTTTGGGTTTAGGTTTGAGTTTGAGATAGAGTTAGGGTTAGGGTTAAGATTAGGGTTAGGCTTAGGGTTTGGATTCAAGTTGGTGTTAATCTTGTGATTAGGTTTAGGGTTACAATTACAATTAGGTTAGGCTTTTGATTCAATTATTGAGATTATTATTAGGGATCAAATAGGATTAAATTAGGGTTAGGGTTTAATCAACTTATAGTTAGGGTATAATTAGAATTATTTTTAGATTTAGGGCTCAATTAGGGTTGGGGTTTGGGTTAGGTTGGGATTAGGGAACTAAGGTTAGGATTATGGTTAAGGGTTTTTTTAGGGTTAGGGTTAGGGTTGGGGTTAGGGTTAGGGTTAGAATTATGGTGAGACTTAAGAGCAAGGTGGAAGTTAGGGTTACAAATTTATGATTATGGTGACAGTTAGGTTAGGGTTATGATTATAGTTTAGGGTTGAGGTTTAGGGCTAGAGGCCAGGGTTAGAGTTATGGCTAGGTTTATGGTTATGATTAGGGTTTGAATAATGGTTAGGAATTGGGTTAGTTTTAGGGTTGGTGGCACTATTTTCATCCTATGTCACCCCCTTGTGATGTCCATAAGTTATAATCGATCTGGGAGATCTTAATGGTGCATCATTCTCAAGAGCTTCTGTAAGTTGCAAAATTCCCTTGTTTGAAGATCCATTTTCAAACCCCAAGTGGCTAAGTGTTTTGTTTTCAAACCTTTGAGTTGTCCCTTGCTTTCTTCCTTGCATCCCTCTTTTCCCCTGATCTCCTTCTTCTTTTTCTCCCTTTCTTTCCATTTCTCTTCCTAGCTTTTCGAGTTTCACCCATCAGGCTTAACCCTTTCCTCTACCGCCTTCCCTTCCTTTTAAAAATGAACTAAGTTTTTGCATTTTGGGCATTGACTTTACCCATTACCTCTTACCTTTGTTATGGTAAGAGGTAATCTTTCCCTTTGACCTCTGATTCTTGATCTTGCTTGGGAAATCGATTAAGTGTCGATCTTTCGAGGATTGTTGATTGACATTTCTCTCTACTTATTCTTGCCTTTCTTTCGTAGGCATTAAGCCTCTCTTTTGACCCCCGAACCCTAATGTGCTTTTGGAAAAACAACAAAGTGTTTGTTTTTTGAGCATTGAGGATCAATCTTACCCTTTACCCTTTACCTCCTTTGCAGGTACGACGTAGGGCATCCTCCTGATGCCCGATGCCCAAAATTCCTTCTTCCTCTATCTTCTTCCTTAAGACTTCTTTCCTTCTCAGTGCCTCATGTGTCCCTTCTAAGGTCCCAAATCTGTTAAATCCAACTGTCTTTAAATATCAAACTTTTAGGTTTCACCTTCCTATCTTACCTCTTAGCACATAGCGTTAAGTGGTAAGCAATAAGCCCTCCTCCCGAACTCTGACCTCCAATGACTTCTTTTTGACTGTCGATGTTCGCTCATCCTCTTTTCACTTTACCACTTTGCATTAAGTGGTAATCCCTCCACTCAATCCTCAACCCCCGATGACCTACCTTTGGGTGTTAAGATTTGCTCCTTCCTCTTACCCTTTGCCTTAACCTTATGGAAGGTGGTATGAAACACGCCCGTTGTTTGAAGCACGATGCCGATGGCTTTATTATGGTATAGAGTATGAAGAATGACTGAAGTTTGATGTCCAAAAGGGATATATTTTTAGGATTGTGGACCATTTAATCCTTTTCCAGCTGCTATTTCAGGCCTAAAGGTTTCACTTTACCCACGATTTGGCGTGTTTTTTCAATGGTGCCATTAATGTTGCAACGACTTTTGGGGTGTCATGATTTGATCTTTCGGAGGATATGAATGGTCTTTAATGCTATTTTCATCAACTCTCATTGGGATGAGGTGTTTCCCATGCTTCTTTATGGGTTGTAGGTGTCCTTTCTATCAAAGATCTCTTCCTTATTATGATTTACTGTAGGTTTTTTGGGTTTTGTTCATATCTTGTATGGGGGCTTGGTGTGGATGTTAGGGCTATTTTTGATGGATGTTTTCTTAGGATCTGGCTGAATTTTGTTCTTGATGCAAATATTTTGTTACCTCAAGTAAACCCTAGTTAGGTTAGGGTTTATGATTGGTCAATTTTTTGAGTTATGCCTCAACTATAAAGGCAATTTTTGTTGTTTTTGTAAGGGTTTAGAGTTTTTTTCTCCCTTCCACACTTCTGAGGTTTTGGTCTCAGAGTATTATGTACATAAAGTGTTGTATGCTAAAAGGTGAAGACCTATGTTTATCATTCATTACTTGACATTGCCTTTGTATCTTGTAGATGTTGCATATATGAATAAACACTGGTATGTAGTTGTCTCTAGCTCTGAAATGTTATGTCTTTTGAATCTTAATAGAAAGGTTATTTTAGGTTCTTCAAACACATTTTTTGTTTCAACTGTTTATTTGTTTGCTTGTCATTCAAGGAGTGATGTAAATGCTTGCATGAAGATAATGAAGATATGGTGTTTTCAGATGGATTTGTAAGTAGAGTTACATATCATGCTTGTGTAAGTTGGGTTATCACAAGGTGATAATCTATTCAGAAGACCCTAAGATATGTTTGGTGTTGTCATCATAAAATGCATAACATATGACTCTATAGCCCAAGACATGTACTGGTCTTGCATGGTTTTCCTCTGCCAGCCTTAGAAACAAACTTTATATTCAAATTTTTTTTCCATGCTTTCTTAGTTTAGATTTGCTTTCATGTTTCCTCCTTCACACCTAAACTTAAATGAGAACAAGGGTTGTAACTATCCCTACAAGCCCTTGTCACCTGTTTGAAGTGTATCTGCTTCACATATAGGGATACCCACATAGGTCCTACAGAGCTTGAAGTTTATGGGATAAAAGTGTTAAATCCATCTCTTGTTTGTTGGACCCTAATCTTGAAGTCCTTGAGCATAAGAGTTGACTATCCTTTAGAGGGTTTTCAAGGTTCAATGAGAAAAAAACACCAACATATTGGTGAATTCATTGAGGAAAGAATAAATAATCTCTGGTTATATTTGTTATCGTCGTAAAGTTGAAGCTCCACATTTGAGCCACCAACAAATTGGTGACTCTATTGGGGGTATTGGATTGAAGGAATCTCTGGGTGAGCAATTGAAAATCTATTGTGCCTCATCTGAGTCACCAACAGATTTGGTGACTCCATTGAGGAAGATAGAGACATCCATTTGGAAGGAGTCTGACTTTTTCCAATTTGAAGTTTTGGGTCAAACGATCCATGGACCTTCATACTTGAAGAAGGAACCTATTGCAACATTTTTGGTGTGTTCTTGAAGTTTGGTGCTCTGTCGGTGGAGAGAACCCAAAAATACTTTAATCTTGGAAGGAGCTCCATGCTGCTTGAAGATCATTTCCTTTTTTAAAGAGGTGACGACTCTACAACATAATTTTACATCATCAAAAGAGATTGGTTGCAACAATTTTTCAAGTATTTATCTCTTTAAACATTTTGTATGAAGCCCAACTATTGAAAATTTCTAGTAAATATTATCCCTTATTCAGTGCTTTAAGGCATTAGCAGATAAGGGAGTTGAAAAATTTAATATTTTGAAGTAGATAGTTGTAGAGGGATAAATATTCATTGGAAAATATGTATAACCAGTTGGGTTACCCCTCTATAAGCTATTCTTCCATGACTGAACCACAATCATATCCTTAGAGAAAATGTCTCTCTATAGAAAGATATAACCCTCTAGATTTCAGTAAAATCCAAGGTTATCCACACCTCATCCCAAGAGAAATAAATGAATACCTACCTATGTTTAGAGGAGGTTACGAAGAATCAACATCAGAACATCTACAGGTTTTCACAAAATTGATGGTGAAACGTCAAATAGAAAAGGAAGATGTTGTCATGATTTTTTTGTAGAAAATTTGAGACATGGTGCTTGGGATTGGTTTTTTAGCCATCCTATACATTCTATTTTTTCATGGCATGAGCTTGAGATACTATTCATGGATGGCTTTGGTGAGGTGAATAATGAATGTTTATCTAATGGTAGGTTTTTGCACACTTAGGAAATTTTTGAAGAAGAATGTGAACCTGTGGTTGAAATATTTTCACCTATTGATGCACTATATGACATAAAGAGATATGAGGGTGAATCCCTATGTAGTTTTCATGATAGATTCATGAAATATTTGTATGCTATAAAGTTAGACAGACCTGATGAATTAGTATGTATTGATCTATTTTGTGAAATACTTGAGCTAGGTCTAAGTACCATGCCACAAGATTTAAAGCTTTATAGTCCGATATTTATATTCCAATGGCTTGACGTAATGGTAAAGCAGTATGGAAATAGTTTCCTTATTGGATTATGTTTTGATACTCTTCTTGGGCTTGATCAAATGAGTCTAGATGGTATAGAAAAAGTTAGTAATGTATCTTATTGTGGTGAAGATCTTGCTTTTGAGCAGCCCATGGAGGACATGTGTACAAAAATAGAGTGCAGGAATAACAACCAAGATACAAGGTATGATGAAGTGACTTAAATATTTGATATCATGTATTCTATTGATTTTAAAACTACAGGAATAGAGAGTCAAGTCTTTATATCAGATGAAAGTGATAGAGTGTGCAGTGATCTTCAGCTGGAGGAATCATCCGTGGAGAGTTGAAATGATGAAATTGATGATGATTTCTATTTTGATAGTATGGGATATGACACTGTTGATTGTTGTAGTAGTATGGACAGAGAAGAAGATATGCATGCAAGAGATTCATTGAATGAATTAGTTCAGGTAGTTGATTGTGTTGGGCATGCATATGATGGCGATGTAAGTGATGAACAAGAAACTTATTCCTTGTTTGATTTCTCACCTTCTTCTATCCCTTGTCTTGGTTTCAAAGTTTTCACTAAGTTTTTGCATGAGGATAGCATAAAGGTAGTTGTACATAAAGATGAAAATGGAGAGATAAATGTTGGTATAATTGATGAATTTTTTTATGATGAGTTTGCACTTGAGGAGTGTGATTGTGTTGGTCACATGGATGCCTATGAAAAATTGTTTTCAGGGGGTGCAACTCATAGTCTTCCTCGTGAGCAATGGACTTCAAGCTAGTGATGGTAGGGTAATGTTGATGAGATGAGTTCTACATATGTGTGTCATAAGTCTAATTTTTGTGGCACATATGTCTCAATAGATTGCTAAGAGATTGAAATAGAGAGAAAAACTAAAGAGTGTGAATCTTCATTAAAAAATGTCTCATAATTTAAATGGATGTGTTGATGAGGCCTGCATTAGCATAGGTGATCCCAAGGTATTCTAGTCATCCATGGTCCCTATTTTGAGTGAAGTCATATATGACACATCCCTTTGTGATGAAGATGTTACTTTTCACAGTATTGATGCCAGTGTTCCTAATGTTGAGAACTTCACTTGGACCTAACATACATCTTGTGGTGGTGTTGAGCAGAAACAAGTTATCTAGGTTGGTGACTTTCTGGTTTCTCAAGTTTCTTGTACGCCCGAGATTCAAGGTTTTCATTTTGACTTGTTAGAGGATGAGCTTCCCTTTGCAAGACAACATTGTAAAGAGGCATTATTTTCCTTGCCATGTGAATTGGAGGCATCTTCTCTTTACCTTGATTCATGTGAGGTGGTCAGTAGGTATGAAGGTACGATGGTTTCACATGGTGCTGATCAAAGTTCTTAGTTTCTGCCACCTAGTACAAAATAAAAAAATGCAGTGTGTGACAGTGAGGTGGCCTACATTATGTGGTTACCATGCAACAACAAGATCAAACATGGAGCAAGTTTCCACTTGTTTAGAGGTAACCATGTGTTTGCACTTGCAAGAAAGAGGTTACCCTTGCTACTATGGTGTGACAATTTTTTTTTGGGTTAAGGGATATCAACTCCTTTGATAGGCTTGTGTTTGACAGAGGCAAGCATTGGATCCATTTTTCATTTGGTGGCCTGGGCTTATTTAATGAGGTTTGAAGGTTAGGAAGTTTCTAGTCACAATGAATAAGGCATGGTTTGCTTCCCTAGAGATCTAGAATCTTTCCATCCTTCATTGAAACATGCATCCCCAACTAGAGCCACTGGTAGCACTATTTTCAACCTGTGCCACCCCCCTTGTGATGCCCATCAATTATACTAATCTGAGATATCTTAATGGTGCATCATGCTCAAGAGCTTCTATAAGTTATATAATTCCCTTGTTTTAAGATCCTTTTTCAACCCCAAAAGTGGTTGTGTTGTGTTTTTGGACCTTCAGGCTATCACTTGCTTGCTTCCTTGCATTCCTCTTCTATCACCCCCGATATCCTTCTTCTTCTTCTCTCTTTCTTTCCATTTCTCTTGCTAGCTTTTCAAGTTTCGATCATCGGGCTTAACCCTTGTCCTCTACTACTTTCCCTTCCTTCTTAAAATGAACTAAGTGTTTGTTTTCCGGACATCGACTTTACTTGTTACCTGTTACCTGTTACTTTTGTTATGGTAAGAGTTAAGTTTACCGTCTAACCCCTAATTCTCAATCCCACTTGGGAAGTCGACTAAGTGTTGATCTTTTAGTGATAAGTGATCGGGATTTCTCTCTACTTCTTGCCTTTCTTTTGTAGGTGTTAAGCCTCTCTTTTGACCCCCAACCCCTGACGTGCTTTTGGAAAAATAATTAAGTGTTTTTTTTAGCATCGAGCATCATTCTCCCCCTTTATGATTTACCTTCGTTGCAAGTACGACATAAGGCATCCTCCTGATGCTCGATGCCCAAAATTATTTCTTCCTCTGTCTTCTTCCTTAAGCCTTCTTTCCTTCTCAGTGCCTTAGGTTTCCCTCCTAAGGTCCTATTTTTGCTAAATCTAACTAAGTCTTTAAATATCAGAATGTTTCTTTCTTTCTTCCTTACATCCCTCTTCTATCACTTTGATCTCCTTCTTCTCTCTTTCTTTCCATTTCTCTTCTCAGCTTTCCAGGTTTCGCCCATCGAGCTTAACCCTTTCCCTCTACTGCCTTCCCTTCCTTTTAAAAATGAACTAAGTGTTTGATTTTTGGGCATCAAATTTACCTGTTACATCTTACCTTTGTTATGGTAAGAGGTAAGCTTCCCCTCTGACCCTCAGTTCTCGCTCCCGCTTGGGAAATCAACTAAGTGTTGATCTTTCGGGGTTCAGTGATCAACATTTCTATCTACTTCTTCTTACCTTTCTTTCGTAGGAATTAAGCCTCTCTTTCGACCCCTGACCCCTGATGTGATTTTAGAAAAATAATTAAGTGTTTGTTTTTTGGGCATAAGCATCAGTCTTCCCCTTTACCCTTTAACTTTGTTGCAGGTATGACGTAAGGCATCCTCTCAATGCTTGACGACCAAAATTCCTTCTTCCTCTGTCTTCTTCCTTAAGCCTTCTTTCCTTCTTAGTGACCTTAGGTTTCCCTCCTAAGGTCCCATTTATGTTAAATCTGACTAAGTCTTTAAATATTAGACTTTTGGGTTTCGCCTTCTAATCTTACCTCTTATCGCATAG
Organism: Sequoia sempervirens; assembly: GCA_007258455.2. NCBI lineage: Eukaryota > Viridiplantae > Streptophyta > Pinopsida > Cupressales > Cupressaceae > Sequoia > Sequoia sempervirens. The sequence goes on from VDFB02358059.1 coordinate 14,951, forward strand.
CGTTAAGCCCTTCTCCTAAACTCTGACTTCTGATGACTTCTTTTTGATCATTAGTGTTCACTCATCCTCTTTTCACTTTACCACTTTGCATTAAGCAGTAATCCCTCCGTCTGACACCTGACCCCTAATGACCTACCTTCGAGTGTTGAGATTCGCTCCTTCCTCTTACCCTTTGCCTTAACCCTATGGAAGGTGGTATGAAACATGCCCGATGTCTGAAGCCTGATGCTAATTCTTTTGCTATGGTATGGAGTATCAAGAATGATTGTAGTCTGATGTCTGACAAGGATAGTTTTTTGGACTTGTGGACCATTTAATGCTTTTCCAGTTGTTGTTTCGGGCCTGAAGGTTTCACTTTACCTATGATTTGGCATGTTTTGTCGATGGCACCATTAATGTTGTGGCAACTTTCAGGGTGCCATGATTTGATCTTTGGGAGGACATGGATGGTATTTAATGCTATTTTCATAAAATCTCATTGGGATGAGGTGTTGCCCATGCTTATTTATGGGTTGCAGGTGTCCTTTATGTCAAAGATCTCTTCCTTGCCATGATTTGTTGATGGTTTTCTGGGTCTTCTTCATTTCTTGTATGGGGGTTTAGCATGGCTGTTAGGGTCATTTATGATGGATTTCTTCTCAGGATCTGGATAAATTTTTCTCTTGATGCAGATATTTTGTTACCTCGAGTAAACCCTAGTTAGGTTAGGGTTTATGGCTGGTCAATTTTTTTGAGTTATGCCACAACTAAAGTTTTGTTGTTTTTGTAAGGGTTTGGATTTTTTTCTCCCTTCCACACTTCTGAGGTTTTGGTCCTAGAGTGCTATGTATAGAAAGTTTTGTATGCTAAAAGGAGAAAATTTATGTTTATCAGTCCTTACTTGGCACTGCCTCTGTATCTTGTAGATGCGACATATATGAATATACGCTGGTATGCCGTTGTCTCCAACTCTAAAATGTTATGTCTTTTGAATCTTAATAGCAAGGTTATTTTAGGTTCTTCAAACACATTTTTTGTTTGAACTGTTTATCTATTTGCTTGTCATTTAAGGAGTGATGTAAATGCTTGCATGGAGATAGTGAAGATATGGTGTTTTCAGATGGATTTGTAAGTAGAGGTATATAGAAGGCTTGTGTAGGTCGAGTTATCACAAGGTGATAATATGTTCAGAAGACCCCCAAGATATGTTTGGTGTTGTCATCATAAAATGCATAATATATGACTCTGTAGCCCAAGGTAGATACTGGTATTGCATGGTTTTCCTCCCCCGTCCTCAAAAACAAAATTTATATTCAATTTTTTTTCCCTACTTTCTTAGTTTAGATTTTCTTTCTTGTTTCTTTCTTGATATCTAAACTTAAATGAGAACAAGGGGTGTAACTAGCCCTACAAGCCCTTGTCACCTATATGAAGCTTATCTGCTTCACATATAGGGATACCCACATAGGTCCTACAGAGCTTGAAGTGTAGGGGAGAAAAGTGTTAAATCAATCTCCCATTCGTTGGCCCCTAATCTTGAAGTCCTTGAGCATAAGAATTGACTATACTTTAGAGGGTTTTCAAGGTTCAAAGAGAAAAAAACACCAACAAGGGTTAGGGGATAGGGTTAAGGTTAGGGTTAGGGTTGGGGATATATTTAGGGTGAGGGTTAAGGTTAGAGTGATTAGAAATGAAGTTATAGTAGTGTTAGGGTTGGGGTAGGGGTTAGGGATGGTATTAAGGTTAGGGTTAAGATTATGGTTAAGGGTTTAAAGTGTTAAGGTTAGGGTTAGGTTAGAGTTAGGGTTAGGCTTAAGAGTAGGGTGCAAGTTAGGGTTATGGTTATAATTAGGGTTAGGGTTAAGGTTAGAGTTAATGTTAGGGTTAAAATTAGGGTTAGGGTTAAGGTTAGGGATAGGGTTAGGATTAGGGATAGGTTTAGGTCAGGGTTTGGATTAGGGTTTTGATTATTGTTTATGTTTTATAGTTTAGGGTTTGAGTTAGGGTTAGGGTAGGGTGTGAGTTAGGGTTATGATATTATGTTTGAATTTTAGATTTAGGTTTAGGGTTTTACAAGGATAGGGTTAAGTTATGGGTTTAGTTTAGGGTTAGGGTTTTGGTTAGGTTTTGAGTTTAAAGAAAACTCTAAATTTAAGTTTATGTCATATTTGTTTGTTTTCCCATAAGAAAGAATAATAGTTGGTTCTTCTCTCTCATTTTTGTTACAATATTCTTGCTTGCATGAAAACAATCAACTATGACTTATTTGAAATAATAGTGTTATTTGTTTATAAAATATATAAAATCATATATCAAGGAATTTAAACATGAATAAACACATCCTAGATAGATAATAATTTAATTATTATAAAATAAAATGATCTCATTATAAATTTTTATTGTGAAAATAGTAGAGTTAATGTATGAAATTAATGAAAGATAAATACTTGAGTTCAATAATATGTCCTCTTTGTTTTTAAAAAGTAGTAATATTGCATGATGGAAAAATTTATATGAAACTACCAAATCTTGAAGACATTATCACTTAAACATTATAAATTAGAATCATGGAATTAATATTTTTTTATAAATAAGATAAAAATATTAATAATTTAGTAATTTATACATAAAAGAATCGAAAACTATAAAAAATGTATTATAGTTGCATTTTTATATGCTAATATAAAAAATGATAGGTATTAGTTGTTGTTTGAATAGATATACTACTAAGGATGATTATCATATCCTCCATAATATTCATGGTAGCCCTATTGTCTTAGGAAATCTCAAAATCCAACAAGTTCATCACAAGTTGCATGAAATTTCTTCACTACTTGTTCCATTGCAATGACATCACCTTCTTGGATTTGATTTGCATGGAATCTTGTTGTTTGAATTATTTCATGAATCTCCACACAAGGAGATAAAATATAATATGCAGTTTTTTCTAATTTAGTTTCAAACCTAGGCAATTCATAGACAGTCGACCCAATTGATTGTACTAGAGAATGCATTGTCAATATGGGCTTTGCTATATAATATTCTAAATCATCACTCAATATATTAATTATTTGGATGGGTTGTTGAAGATTAGCCATTACCTGAAAAGGGAAACATAAAAACAAAATTCAATATATGGAATCATGAAGTAATTTTGAAAGTAAAAACTAAAAAAAACATAGTATGGTAAATTTCTTAAATCCATATTATTTTTTGAATTCATTTGATTTTATTTTCTCAATATAAAAATATTATATTAATCATTTATTTGATTTTATTAAAATTGAAAAATTATATTAAATAATTATATTTTATAAAAAGTGTAAATTCTATGAAATATTAAGTATAATGTATATTAAAAAATTAAAAAATATTAAATTCAAGGCTAAGGCCCTTTTAGACAAGCTCATGGCCTGTGTAATGGGTCACGACCCATTACAAAGGCTCACAATCTCAGTAATGAGTCACGACCTATTACATAGGCTCACAACTTGTATAAAGTTTTAAATTTATAAGAAAATAACAAGATTCAATTAACAAAACAATATTTTTTCAAGCCTTGTTGAAAGGAATCTTATCCGGATAGAATCCAAATATTAGGAGAATTAGTTCCCCTAATAGATGACATGCTCAAAATAAAAAATTCTATAATATTTTTATTTATATTTTAAATTCCAAGCATTGGGGATTGTAGAAACAAAGGTTGCCAAATGTCACAATGTCAGAGAACAATAATTAATTGAGAAAAAGCATCACTAAACATAATAGACAGCTTTAAATTTAAATTGACTTATTATTTTAAACCAAATTAAAAACTTAATTTGGGGTTAGCATTTGAATTTTAAAAGAGATAATGATGGCTAAGTGGACTTAATTTTTGTTTTTTACTTAGATTGGGATGTTGCTAACCTCTTATAGGAAACCCTACTGTCACTATAGAGTTATGCCTCTCAACATAATTGTCATGCCTAAAAATTTAACCTAAAGACACAACATAACACCCTTTTTTTGATAAAATTATGTAGGAGGATGTTAAATTTCAACCCAATTCTAATTTTGCACTTGCATTATTTGTAGTAGTAGCCTATTAATACTTTGTTAATGGAAGAGTTAAGTTTTATCATCCCTATCAATGTTAATTGTATTATAACTAACATCAATATTAATATTCGCTTAATATTAATATTTAATCACAATCACCAAAACTATTAATACTAACCAAAACTATTAATACTAACATTATTCAATACTCCATTCATCCCTAGGCTCCAAATTTATTTTTTTCTATTATTTTTTTTATCAAAAATATTCAACAAATAATTATCATGTAATAATATACTAACACAATTAAATAAATAAATCAATTTTAACACCTCTCATAAAGATTATATTGGCATCCAAAATAAAACACATTCATATAACCATATTGAGAAGTTAAACCCTTATTAACTTAATTTAATAATCCTCCAATAAAATTAATAATTATTAACATTGTACCTAATAATTTTATCAAATCAATATATATATATATATATATATATATATATATACATGTATATATACATACATGTATATACATGTATATATATATGTACATGTATATACATGTATATATATATGTACATGTATATACATGTATATATATATGTACATGTATATGCATATACATATATGTACATGTATATACATGTATATATATATGTACATGTATATATATATATTTTCTAATTTATAATTTATAAATTTTATTAATCTACTAGGAAATTATGTCACTTCAATTATTTTTTATTATGAGAATCTAAACCATATTTTTTATTTTCTTTTCATAAGAACATTTTATTTTATTTTGTATATTTATTTAGTTATTTACTGAAATCATTTTGTTCATATCTATATTTAAATATTTACATGAGTAATTATATGGATAGTGAATATTGACTATATTTACTCATATATATAGTTTATTTACTCTAAGAAGAAATGACATAAATCAATAAAAGAAGCTTTGCCTTCCTTTCTTTAAAAAAAAAACAAAACTAATTCTCTTATTTCTTATTTTCTTTATTTTATTCTTTTAAGGTAATATAATTTCCTTCCCTCATGGGAAAGTAGGAAATACTTCTTTATTTTTATTTTTATTTAAGTGGGAAATATATATATATATTTTTAATGTTCTTTAAAAGATTAAAAGAACATGGAGCTAAGTGTGTCATATTTAAGAAGGGCCTTCCTTGAAGAAAACGTAGGGTCCTGTATGGGAATAGATTTACCCTAGAAGTAATAAATTTATTCACGAGTTTCCTTTTTATTTTATTTTAGGTCATAGTCGTGGGATGCAACCCCCAAAAATATTAATGATCTATTTGAAAATAAAGTTATCAATATCTCGCTAGTGTGTTCACCTATAAACATATATGAGGTAATCTTATTTCACATGGCTAGTTTAAATTGTAATATATGTCTCATAATAATCTTGCGAATACTTTTACTACACCAAACATTAATGATGAGTTGGTGGATTTCCAATTTCCAATGTGAATGCTATCTATATATAGTATCCTTATATCCTTTAATAAACTTTACAATATTAATGGATATAATTTGTTATCTACTCAACTATTGCGGTTACCATTGATAGAATATGTTAATACATTTCTTCTTTTTTAACTAGAGGGCCTACGGCTTAGTTTCCTTCCTTTTTATTTTTTTTCTTAATTTTTGAGCACAGTAGAAATCTCATAGTGTGGTAGTAGTATCGTTTGGGACCTCCACAATAAAAAGGTGACGAGGGAAGGGTGTTTGCTACCCAAACTATTATTTAATTTCAAGCATTCTGAACAACATATACATTTTTAAAGGCATTAACTCTCCCTTGAATGCGTGGGTATTGAAGCCAAATTAAATTTTGGGTGGAGTCCATTTTGAATGGAACGAAACGAAGCCCTAATCCACAACCCTAAAGCATCTTTTACTTCTGTTGTCTACACACAGTTGAGAGTGATTTCCAAGGAATTGCTTTGACAATAGTTAAGAGAGGCAATGAAAGCTTAGGCGCCATAGTTGCAGACACTCAAAATTTATCTTTTATTTTATTCATTTTAATTTCTGTACATCCATATTCCATGTGTTGCTAACAAACTTTCTCCCCTCCTAAAAATTGTTGTTTTAATTTTTGAATTGGATGCTTGGACTTATTTGTGGTATGCACAAAAAATTATGTGAGATGGGGAATGCCTATTACGGTGGCGACTGCCTGGAGTGAGAGTCGCCCAAGCTGACAGTGGCTCAAGACCTTTAGACTCCTACTGCATAGCACATGGGCAGTCAAAATACTGCCAGTTGGTTTGTGGGGGTCAAGGCCACATAAGGACCTCAGACCTCCTAATGGCCACACTTGAGTCGAAGGTGGACTGTATAAATAGACAACAACAAAGCAGTAGTAACTTTCAATATCTACTCATTTTGTTTATCATCTATTTCACATCCAGGATTTTCTACTGATACTGTTTAACCAGAACTAAACCAATATACAAAACATCCATATTTATAGATATTTACCCATTTAGCAATTTCATATCTTTTAATTTCATACCTTGTTGCATAAAAATATTTATATACAAGACTACTGACATTTCCTCAGATATTTTCCTTACAAATTCTCTACACTATAAAATAGAGAGAAGCTCCATTTAGCATTCTAAAATTTAATCTGATAACCATTACAAGTCTAGAAATCTCTCTATGAATATTGTATTTTTAATTCAAGAAGAATGCCCAGTTACATAAAACAGACATGGCCTAGTTTACATTTCAATTTTCTCTACTAACAAAATCTATCTATTGTGGGGTGAGTAACTCAGCCATATGCATAACACTAGAATTCATTCTACTGTATAATTTTTTTTTTCTTACAAGGCTTTACAATCCAGTTGTCTAAGATTGTACAGTGTTTCCTTTATTGCATCATTTATTTCTACAAAATTTGTACACAAGGAATAATAACATCTTAAAACATCTACAACTCTAGATTTCCTTTATACTCAAGCACATAGCATTATTATATTAATGTTCATTCTTTGCATAAAATTGACAGAACAAAGGGGTGACCAATATTTTCTGCACAAGAAGACCTCCTTTCCAAGTTTGATTTCTATACAACCACACAAATATTACCTGCAAGCCAACACAAAACATGGGCTACCTGACCAGTGGGAGCTCACCTCCCAGCCATAGGGCTAAATACAACCCATGCCCAAGCTAGGGGAAATTGAACCAAGGTGACAGGGGCTTCACACAACACACATTTCCACAACCTTAGTTAACGACACTGGGAAACCAAATAAGCAACATACTTAACACAAAATAATCTTCATTCAAGCAATGAACATTACGAGTTTTAAACGCTACATTACACCCCTCATAGGACTCTTTTTCATGAGCCCAAATAAGGGGGAGTAGGGATATCTACAAGAAGAGGGGGAGCACAAAATTCTAACATTTAAGACCACTAACATCTTTAAATCATACCACTAAACAACCACCATACTCTCATTCCAACCTCTTATCCACATGCAATCTTCTCCACACCCCATTTAACACACCAATTAATCAATTTTTACACATCCCAAGCTCTTAACTAGGGTAATCATACCCATGTAAATGCTCCCCTCCCCTAGAAATGTCTCCCACTCAAGACCCCACACAAAATGAACCTTCAAGAAACACGAAGATCCATTCCACATGACAACACCCCCAACAAGCAACCTCGACAATTCACATAAATTTAAACACAAGAGGAAGAGGAGTACCAACCTATGAAATCTTCAAAATGGTAATGGAGATCACAAACAATAGCACCCTTCTCCAAATCCATCCTTCCAATCCTCCTTTCTTCTTACTCCAATGAGGATAGCAAAAAATTGCTATGAATAAAAAATCCTAGACTGAAAAATAGTTTTCTAAAACAAAATCTTACTTAAGACCCTAAACACCTATGATCAATTATGTAAGAGACATGTATTTCCTGCCCCTTTGAACACATATCACTCTTTTTGGTGAGTAATATCTTAAAACATGCCTTATCCTTGAATTTCGTCACTTGTAAAAGTGCTTCCAAAAAGTGGGTTTAAGGCTTCCAAATTAGTTTTTAAACTCATAAAGTTACCCCTAAGACTGAACCTTATGACCTAGGGTCATAAAAATGCCACATGACATAACTAAAAACATATTAATTTCCCCAAAACTTGGATTTAAAATGTTACCACAATTCATTTTCACTAACCATGGCATCAGACAATAAGACAATACACTTACTGACACAACACTTAATAACACATCACAAATCATCACGACACGTGTCACCTTGGTGTTCCCCAAGTCCACTCGTCATGGCTAACCTACACACTCAATTGCAAATGTTAATCCATCATCATAATAAAACAAAGCATGCAATTGCAACATGATATCTATGTAGAAGTACTTTAAAGAACCAAACAACTCATCACATTTACTCACCTCATGACATAATTATCATATTATTAACAAAATCAACTCTAATAAGATAAATCACAATTGCATAACATCCGATATCCACAAATCCGTCTAATCACATTATCATATGCTCATAGGATAATAATAAAAAAATCATGAGATTAATACAATTAACTGCATAGCATCACAAAACCCATATTGATAAAGATAAAATATGTAGAAGTGTACTGTGTCTATGATAACATTAGTATGTTAAAACTAGAATCCATGATATCAAAATAGCCAAAATTAAAAACTGTCTATGCAAATCATACTAAATGACATCAATCATATAATCCATGGTACTGAAAAGATGGGTCTCAATCCTCCCCCTTAGGGTTGGACTTCCTCCTGGAAGTCCTCAAAGAGGTGAGGGTATAATGTCCTCATTTGTGATGCGTCCTCCCAGGTAGCAACAACCTCATCATATATGTCCCATTGGACCCTGACTTGGTCTAGTTCTTGCCCTCAAAGGGACAACATTCAACGATCCAATATGCGAATGGGCTTTAGCGCCAATTGGCTTTCTGACTCCACCTATAAGGCATCCCAATCCAAAAGCATGAAATGAATCATGCACATAATGTCACAAAATTGAAACATGAAAAACATCATGGATACATGACAGGCTAGGTGGCAAGGCTAGATGATAAGTGACTGGTCCTATTTGCTCCAAAACCTCAAAGGGACCCACAAATCGAGTGTTAGCTTAGAGCCCTTTCGATAATGGATTGGACTCTTATGAGTCTGCACTCTCAAGAATACTCAATCACCCACTGCAAAGCTTCAATCTATCCTCTTAGCATCTGCATACATCTTTTGTCGATCATGATCCTCCTATAACCATTTTCTAATCAAAACTACATGTTGCTCCATATCTTGTAACAACTTTGGACCAAATAGCCACCCTTTCCTCAATTCTATCCCAACTCAATGGTGTCTTGAAAGGTCTGTCGTATAATGCTTGATAAGGTGCCATACCTAAAGAACTATGTTGAATGTTGTTGTAGGAAAACTCAACTAGGTAAAGGTACTCCTCCCATCTAGACTGATGATCCATCACATACATACGTAGCATATCCTCCAATAACTAATTAAACCTCTCTATCTGTCCATATGTCTTGGGATGATACACAGTACTGAAATTGAGCCGAGTGCCTAAAGCCTGCTGAAGTGCTCACCAAAAGGCTGAGGTAAATACTGAATCCATACCTGATATGATCCTGCAAGGAATCCCATGTAATCTGACAATGTCATCCAAGAATACCCTCACTACTGCTGGTGCTATGTAGGTAGTCTGTACCGAAAAGAAGTGGGCCACCTTGGTCAACTTGTCAACTATCACCATAATGGCATCATGGTGATGAGAAGACAAGGGTAGACCAACAATAAAATCCATAAAAATGGTGTCTCATTTCCACTCCAGAATCTCATGAGGGTAAAGAAGTCCTGTCAAGTGCTAGTGCTCGGCTTTGGCTCTCTAACACTCAAGACACCGAGCTACAAACTCTATAATAACTCTATACATCCCTACCCAATCATACAACTGGTGAAGATTTGCATGCATCTTCTTCACCCGTAGGTGTGTTGCATAAGGAGCCCTATGTGCCTCTGACAAAATCACTGTTTGGAGATCCCCAATATGTGGAACATATATACACCCTCTATGACGCAATAACCCATATGAATCAATCGTGTATCCTAAATCTTTGCTCGTAAGGGCCCATTAAGACTGAAACTCCCTCTAAACCTCACAATACCAATCATCCACTGAAAATTGTTGCAAGATGCAAGTCCTCAGGTCCATGCCCATTGTCATAGCCATTAGCTCATGTCGTCATCTGTTCAAGGCATCTGCCACCACATTCTCCTTTTCCTTTATGTGATGTACATCAAGGTCATACTCACACAATAACTCCATCCAACGTCTTTATTGAGCATTCAGGTTTGGCTAAATGAAAATATACTGCAAACTGCAATGATTGAAATGAAGCTCAAAATGGTGCCTGAGAAGGAAATGTCTCCATCTCGTGAGAGCATAAACTACTGTTGCAAGCTCCAAATCATGTGTGGGGTAGTTTAGATCGTGAGCCTTGATTTTTCGTGACTCATATGTGATCACTCGACCCTCTTGCATAAGCATTGCTCCAATCCCATCCAATGATGCATTTGTACAAACCACAAAATCTAATGTCGGATCAGGTACTGCTAGAATGGGAGAAGTTGTGAGATGCTCCTTGAGGGTCTGAAATTCCCTCTCACACTACTCTATCGACTCAAACTTCTTCCCATTTCACTGAAGGGAAGTAATGGGGTGTGCTATCATGGAGAAACCCTCCACAAAATGATGGTAGTAGTTTGCTAGTCCCATAAAAATCTTGACCTCTGTAACACTAGTGGGTGCCGACCAATCCACAATGGCACTAATATTTGAAGGATCTACTAAGATACCATCTCCTGAAATGATGTGTCCCAAATATTGAACCTCTATCTGAAAGAATGAGCACTTATCCAAATTGGCATAGAGCTGATGTCGTCTCAAACATTGCAAAACTGCAAAACACGAATCTATCCAAGAAGGTGAAAAATACCCCATTCATCAAGCTCATGAACATTGTGGGGGAATTCGTCAACCCAAATGGCACCATTGTAAACTCATAGTGTCTATAACGAGTCCTGAATGTTATCTTGTGGATATTTTCCTCCACAATCCTCAACTGATGGAACCAAAACTTTAGGTCAATCTTGGAGAAAACCTTGGCTCCCCTCATCTGATCAAACAAGTCATCAATCCTAAGAAAAGGATAGAGGTTCTTAATTATCAATTTGTTCAATTGTTTGTAGTAAATGTAGAGATGAAGGGACCCATCCTTCTTCTTAATGAATATGACAGGTGCACCCCAAGATGAGATGCTAGGTCGAACATTCCCCTTCTCTAGGAGATCCTCTAACTAAATCTTGAGCTCATTAATCTCTTGTGTAGTCATCTTGTATGGTGCCCTCAAAACTGGCAGAGCTCCCAGAACTAAATCAATGTGGAAATCCACCTCTCCATGGGGAGGCATCCTTGGTAACTTTGAAGGAAACACATCTAAAAACTCCTTGAGAATAGGATGATCATCTAATGACCCCTCTGTCAAGTCCTTAGATTTATCGCTAATGATGATGGAAAACATCTGACATCCCCTCCTCATGCACGACTTCAATTGCATAACTAATATCATGCAGAGAGATATGGGCCTATGTATCCTTGAAATCATCACTGATATACCTTGATCATCCATACACTCAACAGTCTTGCAATGATAATCAATCTTAGCTTGATGTGCACCAAGCCAACCCATACCCAACACTATGCCATAGGATCCCAATGGAGTAACTCGTAAATCCATCATGGTGGTAATAGCCCCAATGGACAACTGGAAACCATGAACCACTGAATCTACAACCACCTTGGCCCCTGAAACTAACTCTACCTCCCACTTATCCTCTTTCCTAGATGCCACTAGCTTGCATCGATCCACTATAGCTGGGGAAATAAAAGAGTTTGATGCTCCTAAATCAAATAATACACTAACAGATATGCCCTCAATCATACTTGCAACGTCAATAATAGTGGCTTGATACTTAGCCTGGCAGTTCTCGACTACCACAATAACCTTGTGGGATTTTCCCACATCTCCAATTGTGGGTTTTGAGGCTACAGGATGGGGTCCTCCTGCTACAAAACCCTGTGGGAACTCTCTAGCTAAATGGCCCGCACCGCCACAAACATAACAAGGTACTCTCGTCTGTCTCTGTGCTGGCTGGGTCCTACCAAACTAAGAGGATCCAAACCTCCCAAAACCACTATCCTCCTTTGATCGACTGCTATGGTCGAGGGGAAATTGCTTGCTGACCCTGGGGTCTTTGATCTTCGTGTGGGTCCTAAATATGCCATGTCCTGGGGGATCCACCTTGTGCACCCTGCTATGGTCTAGACCTATGGGTTTGATGTTGTGACTATTGTGGCCTAGGAGCCCCAAATGTAGGTCAAAATCCCCCCTTCGCTGGAAGGGGTGGTCTATGAGAGTTGTGCTCCTGTTGGCCCTAGTTGCAGTTTTGAAACCACTCACAAGACTCTTGTGCCCTATTATGTACCTCCTCTCTATGTAAGCCTTCTCAACGATGACCCTAAGGTTTGCAGGATCGACCATCTGCATAGGTCTTGAAATGTTGGGGTTCAACCCCCTAATGAATCGGTTGACAGGAAAATTCTCATCCTAGATATAGTCCACGTACTACAAAAGCTCAAGAAATTAGCTCTCATACTTAGCCACTATGAGGCCCCTCTACTATAGATCATGGAACTCATCAATGCGCCTCTAACGAAAATGCTTTGAAATTTAACACACTCTAAAGAACTCTAAGAAGGTATCCCAAGTGATTGTGTCCATGGATAAGTGGTATGTTCACTCCTCTTAGTGCCACCAAGTAGAAGTGACAAGTCTCAACAAATGAATAGCCACCCTAGCCTTAAGGTTGCTCCCATATGGTTGCAACCTAAAGTATCTATCAAGGCTAAGTAGCCACAAATTTTCCTCCACCCCACTAGTGGATCCTGTGAACTTTGGTAGCTTAAGGTAAAGTAGATCACAAAGTTGGTCTCCTGCACTCTATAAAACCCTGGATGCCTCAGGCGGTGGTGGAATATGCACAGAATCCTCCTCTGACTCCCCTAGTTGTGCCCCTCAATGACGTGGGGGACTGTTGTTGCACTCACGAGACCCTGCATTATGCCCCTCACCCTCAGGCTCCTCTACGCGCAAGGCCTCAACCTTTGGTTACTCCACATGCGATACCTCTACCGTTGTTAGCCTTTGCTTAATAACTCCTATCAGATTTGTAGTGCCTACAGTATCTGTAGTCCCAACTCTGGCTGCTCCCTCGGTGGAAAACCTCCATGTGATGTGACTCTAGTGGCACCTCAATTCCACGAGATCCTCTTGGAGCTCTACGAGGAATCCTATACACACCAAGGTTTTAACTTAATTAGTCTTTTGTTCCATATCACCACAAAGATCCCAGTTTTTTGAAAAACCTGGCTTTGATACCTAAATGTCATGCCTAAAAATTTAACCTAAAAACACAACATAACACCCTTTTTTTGATAAAATTACATAGGACGATGCTAACTTTCAACCCAATTCTAATTTTGCACTTGCATTATTTGTAGTAGCGGGCTATTAATACTTACTTTGTTAATGGAAGAGTTAAGTTTTATCATCCCTATCTATGTTAATTGTATTATAGTTAACATCAATATATTAATATTCACTTAATACTAATATTTAATCACAATCACCAAAACTATTAATACTGACATTATTCAATACTCCATTCAATCCCTAGGATTTTATTTTTTTCTATAAAAAATATTGAACAAATAATTCTCATGTAATAACATACTAACACAATTAAATAAATCAATCAATTTTAACACCTCTCATAAAGATTATATTAGCATCCAAAATAAAACACATTCATATAACCATATTGAGAAGTGAAACCTTTACTAACTTAATTTAAGAATCTTCCAATAAAATTAATTATTATTATTTTGTTATCCACAGGGGTATCCTCAACGACTCTAGCCAACACACGCCCCAAGTGTGTGCGGCGGGGTAAGTCATGGGCCAAGGAGTTGAACCCAAGACCTTGGGGAGCAAACCCAAGACTTAGACCAACTCTGCTAACCCACGGGGGCAATAAAATTAATAATTATTAACATTATACCTATTTACAAATTTTATCAAATCAATAATATATATATATATATATATATATATATATATATTCTAATTTAGAATCTTTATTAATCTTTTACTAACTTTATTAATTTACTAGGAAATTATGTCACTTCAATTATTTTCTATTATGATAATCTAAAACATATTTTTATTTTCTTTTCATAAGAACATTTTATTTTATTTTATTTATTTTGTTTTGTTTTGTTTATATAATGTATGTTTATTTAATTATTTACTACAATCATTTTGTTCATATCTATATTTAAATATTTATATGAGTAATTATATGAATAGTGAATATTGACTATTGACTATATTTACTCATATATATTTACTTTAGAAGGAATAACATAAATCAATAAAATAAGCTTTCCTTTTTTTAAAATAAAAAGAAACAAAACTAATTCTCTTAATTCATATTTTCTTTATTTTATCCTTTTAAGGTAATTTAATTTCCTTCCCTCGTGGGAAAGTAGGAAATACTTCTTTATTTTTATTTTTATTTAAGTAGGAAATATTTCTATTTTTTTAATGTTCTTTAAAAGATTAAAAGAACATGGAGCTATACTTCCTTATTTTTATTTTTATTTAAGTACGAAATATTTCTATTTTTTAATGTTCTTTAAAAGATTAAAAGAACATGGAGCTAAGTGTGTCGTATTTAAGAAGGGCCTTCCTTGAAGAAAATGTGGGGCCTACATGAGAATACATTTACCTTAGAAGTAAGAAATTTATTCACGGGTTTCCTTTTTATTTTATTTTAGGTCTTAGTCGTGGGATGCACCCCAAAAGAATATTAATGATCTATTTGAAAATAAAGTTATCAAGATCTCACTGGTGCATTCACCTATAAGCATATAAGAGCTAATCTTATTTCACATGGCTAGTTTAAATTATAATATATGTCCCATAATAATCTTGCGAATACTTTTACTACACCAAAAATTATTGATGAGTTGGTGGATTTCCCAGTTCTAGCACGAATGCTATCTATATATAGTATCCTTATATCCTTCAATAAACTTTACAATATTAATGGATATAATTTATTATCTACTCAACTATTACGGTTACTATTGATAGAATATGAATATACATTTCTTTTTTTAACTAGAGGGCCTACGACTTAGTTTCATTCCTTCCATTTTTTTTCTTAATTTCTAAGCACCGTATAAATCTCATAGCTTGGTAGTAGTATCGTTTGGGACCTCTACAGTAAAAAGGGGACGAGGGAAGGGTATTTTCTACCCAAACTATTATTTAATTTCAAGCATTCCAAACAATATATACATTTTTAAAGGCATTAACTCTCCCTTGACCACATGGGTATTGAAGCCAAATTATATTTTGGGTGGAGTCCATTTTGAATGTAATGAAACAGATCCCTAATCGAAAACCCTAAAGCATCCTTTACTTCTGTTGTCTACACACAGTCAAGAGTGGCCGCCAGAGAGTTGATTCAAAAATAGTTGAGAGAGGCAATGAAAGCTTAGGCGCCATAGTTGCAGACACTCAGAGTTTAAATCTTTTATTTTATTTTAATTTATTCATTTTCATTTCTGTACATCCATATTCCATGGGTTGCTAACAAAATTTCTCCCCTCCTATAGATTGTTGTTTTAATTTTTCAATTGGACTCCTGGACTTATTTGTGGTATGCACACCGAATTATGTGAGAGAGAGAACGCCTGTTATAGTGACAATTGCCTGGAGTGAGAGTTGTCGAAGATGATAGTGGTTCAAGACCATCAAACTCATACCACATAGCACATGGGCAGTCAAAATATTACTAGCTGGTTTGTGGGGGTTGAGACCACATAAGGACCTCAGACCTCCCAATGGCCACACTCAAGTCAAAGGTGGACTGTATAAACATGCAACAACAATGCAGTAGTACCTTTCAATATCTACTCATTTTGTTTATCATTTATTTCACATCCAAGATTTTCTACTAACACTGTTTAACTAGAACTAAACCAATATACAAAACATCCATATTTATAGATATACCCATTTAGCAATTTCCTATCCTTTAATTTCATACCTTGTTGCAGAAAAATATTTATATATAGGACTATTGACATTTCCTGGGATATTTTCCTTACAAATTCTCTACACTATAAAATAGGGAAAAGCTTCATTTAATATTCTAAAATTTAATTTGGTAACCATTACAAGTCTAGAAATCTCTCTATGAATATTGTATTTTTCATTCAAGAAGAATGTCCACTTACATAAAACAGTCATGGCCTAGTTTACATTGCAATTTTCTCTACTAACAAAATCTATTCTCTACCTATTGCAGGGCGATTAACTCAACCATATACATAACACTAAAATCCATTCTATTGTATAACATAAATTTTCTCTTCTCTCCCTCTCTTTCATACAAGGCTTTACAATCCAACTACTTAAGATTCTATAGTGTTTCCTTTATTACATCATTTATTTCTACAAGTTTTGTACACAAGGAATAATAACTTCTTAAAACATCTACAACTCCAGATTTCCTTTTTACTCAAGCACATAACATTATTATACTAATGTTCATTTTTTGCATAAAAATGATAGAATAGAGGGGTGAACAATTTTTTTTCACACAAAGACCTCCTTTCCAAGTTTGATTTCTATACAACCACACAAATATTACCTGCAAGCCAAAACAAAACATGGGCTACTTGACCAATGGGAGCTCACCTCCCAGCCATAGGGCTAAATACAACCCACCCTCAAGCTAGGGGAACAAGAACCAAGGTGATAGGTTCTTCACACAACACATATATCCACAACCTTAGTTAACAACACTGGGAAACCAAACCAGCAACATACTTAACACATAATAATCTTTATTCAAGCAATAGACACTACATGTTTTAAACACTACATTACACCCCACAGAGGACTCATTTTCATGAGCCCAAATAAGGGGGAGTGGGGACATCTATAGGAAGAGGGGGTGCACAAAATTTTGATATTTAAAACCACTAGCATCTTTAAATCATATCACTGAACAACCACCATACTCTCATTCCAACCTCCTATCCACATCCAATCTTCTCCACACCCCATTTAACACACCAATTATTCAATTTTTACATAGCCCAAGCTCTTAACCAGGGTACTCATACCCATGTAACAACTCCCCTCCCTTGGACATATCTCCTAGTCAAGACCCCACACAAAATGAACCTTCAAGAAACATGGAGATCCATTCCACATGACAACACCCCCAACAAGCAACCACAACAATTCACACAAATTTACCCAAAAATAAATGTTCTCATTCAAATATCAGAAAATTAAACACAAGAGGAAGAGGAGTACCAACCTATGAAATCTTCAAAATGGTAATGGAGATCACAAACAACAACACCCTTCTCCAAATCCCTCCTTCCAAGCCTCGTTTCTTCTTTCTCCAGTGAGGATAGCAGAAAATTGGCATGAATCATAAATCCTAGACTGAAAAATAGTTTTAAAAAACAAGAGCTTACTTAAGACCCTAAACACCCATGATCAATTATGCAAGAGACATGTGTTTCCTGTCCCTTTGAACACATATAATTCTTTTTGGTGAGTAAGATCTTAAAACATGCCTTATCCTTTAATTCCGTCACTTGTAGAAAGTGCTTCCAAAAAGGGGGTTTAAGGCTTCCAAATTAGTTTTTAAACTCATAAAGTTACCCCTAAGACTGAACCTTATGACCTAGGGTCATAAAAATGCCACATGACATAACTAAAAACACATTAATTGACCCAAAACTTGGATTTAAAATGTTACCACAATTCATTTGCACTAACCATGGCACCAGACAATAAGACAATACACTTACTAACACAACACATAATAATACATCACGAACCATCACGACACATGTCACCTTGGTGTTCCCCAAGTCCACTGGTCATGGGTAACTTGCACACTCAACTGCAAATGTTAATCCATCATCATAATAAAACAAAACATGCAATTGTAACATGATATCTATGTAGAAGAATTTTAAAGAACTAAGCAGCTCATCACATTTATTCACTTCATGACATAATTATCATATTATTAACAAAATCAATTCCAACAAGATAAATCATAATTGCACAACATTTAATATCCACAAATCCATCTATCACATTATCATATGCTCATAGGATAATAATAACAAAATCATGAGATTAATACAATTAACTGCATAGCATCACAAAACCCATATCGATAATACATGTAGAAGTGTATTGTTTCTATGATAACATTAGTATGTCAAAGCTGAAATCCATGTGTAGACACTGAAAAATGTCCTAAAGGATATCATACACTTGAAACAGGTATACTAACATCGTTTCCTCTTTTAACCCATCCTCTTTTCGCGTAATTAATTGAATTAGTCTAGCTAATTAATTAATTGTATCATTTTCGTCTATTGACCTAACACATTTAAACAGGTTAATTCACCCCCTTTCACGCTAACATTTCACCTCATTAAATTAAATAAATCAAACTATTTAATTTAATTCCCTAAGTCTTCCTATTTAATTAAATAACCCTAAGTTATTTAATTAAATATCATTTCACCTTTCGCCGCTTTCATTAAGTCATTTAATTTAATGGAAATCACTTTATTCCTCCAAAACCCCTAATTGTATGATTAAACATTGTTTACTTAACAATTAATCTAATTTTCCTCCAAAAGGGGAATATTCCCATAGATTATTCCCTCCCCTTTTGCACAATTAAACTTTGTTTTAATTAGCAAAATATCCATTTCCTCACCCATGAATATTCCAAAGAACATTCTCTCTCCTCCAATCATTTGAAAAAAGGATATTCTCACTTGGCTTCTTGAGCAAGCTAAACTTGTGACTTCTTGAGCAAGTCACTTTGTGACCTGTGTATAGGTCAAAAGTGTGTTTGTTTAAAACAAATGGGAACCCTTGATTAAATCCCATCTTGCATTCTCACCCATTGATGAGAATCCATGATCCATACCTCCAATTTCCTCCATCCTTGACTGTTGATTTATCTTTTCAATCTCAACCCTTCATTTCTCATTTGCTCTCCTATAAATAGAACACTATTTGGAGACAAATGGATCCATCTTTCAATTGCAAACTTATGTTGTTGAATTTACTCACACTCACACTCACACTTTGCTCACATTTAGCATATTTTAGTTCATTTTTAGTTGCATATTAGCTTTAAGCTTCCATTAATGGCTTCCATGCAACCATCTTAGCTTGTTTATAAATTAGGGTTTGAATCTTTTAGCTTAAATATAACTTAGATTAGCTTAGCTTTTGCATACTTAGATCATTTTTAGCATAAAATCATGTTAATTTAGCATAAATCATGTTTTCATCCATTTATCACAACAATTTCATAGATTCTCTTCAATAGAATCAATTGAAATAAGCTCATTGATCACGAGATTGGGAAAGGGTCGCCATTCCACATAAATGCGACATCACTCCCCCAATAAGATAAGTTTCAATGTCTTAGATTAGAGGTTTTTCAAGCTTTCATGATTTAAAATGTTAGTTTTAATGGCTTCTTTGTCTTTCTTAATAGTGAATTATCTTATTGGGATTAATGCTTAGTGGGTTAAATATGCCTCGAATTTGTATGGATCAGGTGTAGTTAGCCTTTAGTATGTCATTGGTCACATTTTGGCGCTAGGAGGGTAAACTTTAATGTTTTGTGTGTTTTTTTGGAGAAATTTTGGGTTTAACCTCATAAATGCATGATTTTCCTTAAATTTAATAAATTCTATAAGACTAATCTTGCAAAAAGGTTGTTGGGTTTTGAAGACCTCATGTTTAGCTTTACAAAACATTTTACGATTTCAAAATTGATCAAGATTTGAGGAAGTTGTATTATCTCAAGTTGCTTTCCATGATTAATTTTGCTGGTTTTTTTTTAAATTTTGGGTTTAACCTCTTAAATGCATGATTTTCCTTAAATTTTAATAAATTCTATAAGACTAATCTTGCAGAAAGGTTGTTGGGGTTTGAAGATATCATGTTTAGCTTTCCAAAACATTTTATGATTTTAAAATTGATCAAGAATTGAGGAATTTGTCATTATCTCAAGTTGTCCATGATTAATTTTGCTGGTTTTTTTTAAAATTTTGGGTTTAACCTCTTAAATGCATGATTTTCCTTAATTTTTAATGAATTCTATATGACTAAAATTGTAGAAAGGTTGTTGGGTTTTGAAGATCTCATGTTTAGCTTTCCAAAACATTTTACGATTTAAAAATTGATCAAGATTTGAGAAAGTTGTTATCTCAAGTTGTTATAATCTAATTTTCTAAAAATGTTTCTCAAACACTTGAAAGGATAAAATGAATTAGATTTCAAAGTTGGATAAAATTGAACCAAACAACCTCACATTTTCTTTAAATTTGACATGTGCTTTAAATTTTTGATTTCATCTTATTTCTAACATGTCTCTAACTTCTTGTTTTGGTTTTTTGTGTTTTGCAGGTTTGGACAATACAACTTGAAGAAAAGAAGCATACTATTATCATTTGAACTATAGTTGTAACAAGTGTTTCGACACTTTTAGGGCAATTATAACCCATTTGTAATGCTTTTTTATTTTACGCTTTAAGACCACACTAATTTTCAATTGGGTCTTAAAAAGAACGCTCAAACGAGACTAAAATTGAACCCATTTCATCATTGCTTTGAGGTGTTAAAATTTATGAGTGTTTGTTGTGTTTTAATTTACAACATTTTTATTGAATGTGTATGCAATTATCTTGCACCACTCGGCGATCTTGAGAAGTAGAAACATTCCTTAACACTTTGCAAAATCACCTACATCTTTCATTTCAAATTAAAAAATAACCAAGTTGCTAGTGTAGGGAAAATTTGTGGTGTGTGTTCTCTTCCTATTTCATGTGAACAGGGATGATCGAACTATAAACATACTTCCTTGCTATTGTTTATCTTTAGAGGGCCTACCTCCCCGCTTTGAAAGGAGGGGATGACCCAAGTGATAACGGGCTAAATCCTTTTTCAAACTACTATATAAATGTGTGTTTGCGATGAAAATTGTGATCAGCGGGAAGTGGTACGTGATAGCTCTCCCATAGTATCTTTATGATGTGAAAAGCCCTTGTTCTAAGGGTTGTGAAACCTCTTGAGGGAGTTTATCATAGTATTCCCTGAATTGGAAGCCCTTATTATGAAAAATTGTTTAGAATCCAAAATCCTTAATACTTGTTAGTGCAAGAACAGTCATTCTGAAGCCGCCTCACATTTGTACTATTCATTTTTGAAATAGAAAAATCCTTAGGATCTTAGGATCTTCAAAATTTTGAGATTTGGTGGTCCTGAGAAGTGTGTGCTATGGAGGGGAGCTAGTGTCACCAAATCTCTAACTGTTCGCAATGTCTTAGTGTTTGGAGAAATTTGAGTGGGGACTCAACAAGTGTAGCCATTTCATCCTAGGATTGTAAATGATTGTGAGTCAATTTGATAAATTGCTTGGTTTCAAAATGTTACAAAACAAACATTCACTATCTTCCTCAAAATTTCAAACACTTTGGCTTAAATATGGATACCTCTTGAAATAATCTTGATATTATTGCTTGTCCTAAGGATTTCAATCCTTAGAGATTTCTAAATATCTTGACTTATATCTTAGTCCATATTTTCCAAAGACAACTGGTGCAGGAGAACCTGCCAAAGTGCAAGCTTATCTTGAAGTTTTTGGTTAAATGTTCATTTTGTTGTGTTATGTAAGGTCTTTAACACCATCTAGATTGTGGTTGAGGACCTTTGCTTCTTAGATTAGAAGTTGAATAAGTTTTGCAATCTTTTGAGTGGTTGTTTTCTAAGCTGGAGACCAAGATTGTAAAACACATTGTGTTTTCCAACACTCAATGTTTGGTCGTTGTTGAGCTCGAAGAAGGAAACCTAACTGTTTCCAAGATTATAAAAAGTTAACTCTCGACCTGTTTGAGGGTTGGAAGTATTGGGAACGTTTGAAGATATATGCAAATGATAAAAATATAGTGATTTGTGTGTGAAAAATTTTGTTTTCCTGTTCTTGGCCGCGTGACTGCTGCTAAATGAATTAGAGGAGGCACTTTGTAGGGTTGATATCATGTAGTGAAGCCTATGGAAGCTCTTTTTTGACACATTAAACTGTTGGCTCATCATTTTCATCTATTTTGTAAATTTCTGTATTTTTCTTTCTTGCTATTTTGATTGGTAAATCTGCTAAAAATGGAGGTTTAGTCTGTTTCCTCACAGTGCCAAGAAGTATGGAATTGTTGGAAACAAGGCTAAACCCCATGCATGTACATAGTGTAGTGGTAGGAGTCTTTAAGGGTTCTGGAAGCATGCTAAAAATCTTTCCCTAGGCGAGTTGGTTAACACCTGGTTAGGGAAAGATAGTGAAATGTCTGTTCTAACGTGGCAGGGGTGATGAATTTTAGTTAAAGCAATGTGTGAAATGGTTGTAGGAGCATTCATAAAGGTTCTCAAGAAAGCAGAGCTCTTGTCTAATCCTTTGGAGGTTGGAACAAGCAAAGCAAACCAAGAAATCGTCTAAAAACCCTAGTTCTTGAAGAAAAACTGAGTTGTACTTGTGTACGGACAGAGGGGGTCCAAAACCTAAAAAATATTCAAGAGTTTGAAAAATGAGCCAGGGTGTTAGAAGGGAGCTTGGAACAATCTCATAAAGGTGAGGAGTTCTAACCAGTTGATTTGTGTAAGGAGGCCTAAAAGGGGCTCAAGCCTAGTAGCCCTTCCCAAACCCTAGAATAGGGTTATTTGCTAGCGATGGAGAATTGAGGTTTGTAGGTCAACCAAGGACCTTTGACAGATGATTTTGAAGCCATGTAAGTTAACACACACCCCTGCAACAAAGGTAAGAAGCATTGGAGGTTAGCTAGTCTTTAAGTGTATTAAGGGCTAGTTGGTGAATGTGAGGAAAGGCACCAAGAATTGCTTGGTTAAAGCATTGTAAATGATAGCAGGGTTGGCCAGTAAGACCAGGGGTTCTATTACCAGGAATAGGACTTATAGGTCAGGGTGAAAAAGATCCCTTAGGAGTTCTCAAGGCAAGGACTTAGAGCATTGAGCCAGTGATTGACTCAATCCAACCCTGTCCCTATCAGATTGGTATCAGAGCAAGTTAAAGATTTGGGAAAGAAATCTTGCATGTCAGACATTGAGTCAAGTGATTCTTCCACCATGGTGACCAATGCAGAACTAGCTAAGATGGTTGAAGAGCAAGAAGAAGACAATAAGCAGTTGAGGGAAAGAATAGCCCAACTTGAGGCAGCAGTGAGGAGTGCACAGTTTGAGAGAAGAATTCCAAAAGAAGAAGAGGTTGTAGAGGAAGATAAGACCCCTGAACCTGACCCTGTTTTGAAGGAGGAGACTTTCTTGAAGGCATTAAAAGCTTTGAGTGGAAAAGCACTTGAAGGTATACCGCTTTTTAGTGGAAAGATGGAAGCATACCTAGTCATGGATTGGATAGAAGGCATGGAGAATCACTTTGAATGTGATGGAGTAACTGAAGCACAAAAGGTGAAGGTAGCTAAATCAAGGTTGAGAGGATCAGCTTTGACATGGTGGAAGTTTGTTTAGACTGAAAGGGAAAAAGAAGGCAAGCAGCCCATATCAACTTGGAAAGGAATGGTTGCTAAGGTAAAGGAAGCCTATATGCCAGATGATTATGAGATACAGTTGCACAAGAAGAGGCAGAGTCTAAGGAAAAAAGACAAAGATGTCAACACTTATACTGAAGAGTTTCAGAAGCTTTGTTTGAGATCAAATGTGACAGAGGATGAGAGCCTAAAAGTGGCTAGGTACCTTAATGGCTTGAAGTGGAACATTCAGGAAGAGATGGCTTTACTAAGTCCCAAGACAATCCACCAATGTTATCAGTTGGCCATAAAGATTGAGGAAAGGAACAAAAGAAAGCATGATCAGTCTTCTAAAGGCAGAGGCAAAGGCATGGATCAAAGAGATCAAAGAGGACAGCGTGGTGGTTACCAAGGTAGAGGTAGTGACCAAAGAAACCAAGGAGAATCAAAACTCACCGAGCATGGAGGTGAAACATCTTCAAGAGGAGGATTTAACAGAGGAAGAGGACCTCAAGGAGGTTCAAATAGGGGAAGAGGAGTAGGCAAAAGTAACTCTTACTTTGCTACCATGAAATGTTATCACTGCAATCAGCTAGGTCACCCTGCTTATAGGTGCCCGGAGAAAGAATCCTCTTCTAGCAATGAGAAAAGAGTGGCTTATGCACAAGAGGACATCATGAGTCCTAAGGCATCTGAGATCAGTCATATAGAATCAGAAGTAGGAGAAAATCTTATGTTTAACAGGGTTTTGATCAGAGAACCGGCCAAAGAAGAACCCAAGCAAAGGAGAGCTTTGTTTAGAACAAGGTGCAAGATATTTGGAAAGGTATGCAAGGTAATTGTAGATTTTGGTTCTACAGATAATATCATCTCTGAGGAGGTAGTAAAGAAGTTGAAATTGGAAACCAAACCCCACACTAACCCTTACAAAGTCACATGGTTGAACAAAGGGCAAAGTGTCCTAGTGAATGAGCAGGTAACAGTGGAATTTTCAATTTGAGGATATAAAGACAAGTTGGTTTGTGATGTACTACCCATGGATGCATGCCATCTTCTACTTGGTAGGCCATGGCAATATGATAGAGGTGCTATATAGCATGGGAAGGAGAACACCATTGAATTCAAGAAGGATGGAAGAACTTTCAAGTTGCAGTCATTATTAGAAGAAGATGAGGGACAATCAAAGGTACCTAACATCATGTTGAGCAGTGGTAAGGGGTTCCTTAAGGAACTACACCAAGGGAATGAAGGATATGTGATCTTAATGCAGTCAAAAGATGAAGAAAAGGCTGAGAAGAGAGTCATACCTAAAACAGTTCAAAGGCTGCTAGAAAAGTACAAGGAAATTGTCAGTGATGGTACACCTGCAACCCTACCTCCAAGGAGAGCTATAAGCCATCAAATTGATTTCATACCTGGAGCTTCCTTACCTAACAAAGCAGCATAAAAACTCACACCAGATCAAAATCTTGAAGTGGCTAGATAGGTGAAGGAGTTGTTAGATCAAGGCTTGATTCAAAAGAGTATTAGTCCATGTGCAGTCCCAGTGGTTTTGGAAACAAAAAAAGGTGGTAAGTGGAGATTATGCACTGATTCTAGAGAAATTAATAGAATCACAATTAGGTATAGGTTACCTATTCCTAGAATTGAAGACTTGATGGATTGTCTTGGAGGTGCAAAATTCTTCACCAAGTTGGATCTTAAGAGCGGGTATCATCAAATCAGAATCAAGGAGGGTGATGAATGGAAGACAACTTTTAAGACAAATGATGGCTTATATGAGTGGAAAGTGATGCCATTTGGCCTCTCAAATGCCCCTAGCACGTTCATGAGACTAATGAATGAGGTGCTTAAGGATTTTACAGGGATCTATGTAGTAGTCTATCTTGATGACATACTGATTTTCAGTAAGACAACAGAAGAACATTTGAAGCATGTGGAGATGGTACTTAAAAGGCTGCAAGAAGAATAGTTAGCAATCAACCTTGAGAAGTGTGAGTTCTTCAAACAAGAACTTGTGTATCTAGGCTTTGTAGTATCCCCAGGAACGTTGAAGATGGATCCAAGCAAGGTGGAAGCCATCCTAAACTGGCCTACACCAACCACAGCAACAGAGGTAAGGAGCTTTCATGGTTTGGCTCAGTTTTATAGAAAATTCATCAGGAATTTTAGTGGTATATGTGCACCAGTCCTAGATACTATTAAAGGTGGTCTAAAATCAAAGTTTAAATGGACTCAAGAGGCTGATAAAGGGTTTGAAAAACTGAAACAAGAAGTGGCAACTCAACCTATCCTATTATTGCCTAGTTTTGATAAGTTGTTCATAGTTGAGTGTGATGCAAGTGGAGTAGCAGTAGGAGGAGTACTTAGTCAAGAAGGTAGGCCTGTAGCCTTCTTTAGTGAAAAGCTCAATGAAGCCAAGCAAAAATACTCCACCTATGATCTAGAATTATATGCTTTAGTGCAGTCCCTTAGGAAGTGGAGGCATTATTTGTTACCCAAGGAGTTTGTGGTCTTCACAGATAACCAAGAACTCAGTTACATCAACACCCAAGAGAAGCTGAGTAATAGACACTTGAAATGGATGGAATACATCCAAGCTTTCACTTTTACTATTAAGCACAAGAAGGGACAAATGAGTAAGGTGGCAGATGCATTAAGCAGGAGAATGGTGACAGTGCAGGAAATACAGCTGAAGAGCATTGGATTAGAGAGTTTCAAAGACCTCTTATGGTGAAGATGAAGACTTTTTAGAAGCCTACAAGGTATTCTCTGATTTTGAGAATCATTTTCATAGCCAGTATGCTGAGTATACATTGCAAAATGGACTGTTATTTAAGGGTAATCTGTTATGTGTCCCAAGAGGATCAATGAGGGAAAATATGATCCAAGAGAAACATAATGGCAGTCTTAGTGGGCATTTTGGAATAAATAAAACTTTAGAGCTGGTACAAAGATTCTATTACTGGCCTAAGTTGGCAAGAGATGTTAGGAAATATGTGGAGCAGTGTGTAGTTTGCATGAAAGCCAAAGGGGGAGCCAACGATGCAGGTTTGTATCAACCTTTACCCATTCCCAATAGACCATGGGAGTGTGTTAGTATGGATTTTGTGGTAGGAATCCCCAAGACTAAGGCAGGGTTTGACAGTATTTATGTAGTTGTGGACAGATTTAGCAAGATGAGTCACTTTATCCCTTGCAAGACTACACATGATGCTAGCTACATTGCCCATCTTTTCTTCAGGGAGATAGTAAGGATCCATGGATTTCCATTAAGTATTGTTTCTGACAGGGATGTGAAGTTCATGAGTCATTTTTGGAAGACTCTATGGGGTAGATTGGGTACAAATCTGTCATTTGGATCAGCTTACCATCCTCAGACCGATGGTCAAATAGAGGTGGTTAACAGAGTGCTAGGTAATCGTCTGAGGTGCTTGACTAAAGAATATGGACAGACATGGGATATGGTGATTTCTCAAGCTGAATATGCCTATAATGATAGTGTTAATAGAACTACAGGGAAAAGTCCATTTGAAGTGGTGTATGGGATGCACCCAAGAGGAATTTGTGAGCTTAGAGACCTTGAAACAATGGAGAATAGGAGTGGACATGCAGAAGACTTCACCTAGACCATGAAGGAGATTCATGAGCAGGTTAAGAAGACAATCACAACAGCAACACAAAAATTGAAAGATAAAGTTGATGTGTCAAGGAGAGATG
>VDFB02358060.1:0-23705 GCA_007258455.2 Sequoia sempervirens
GATTGAGTTACAAGATTGAGGAAAGTTGTCAAGTGGTCACAAGGTTGCTATCTTCACGGAAAGTCACCTATAGGTTGCAAATCAAGGTTTCAGACCTACAAACAAAGCTTGGAAGGAAGAGCAGAGATAGGAGAGTAGATTCAAGTCTTGAACCTCCAAAAAAGTAGAGTGGGACTAATATGCCACTTGTGGCATATGATTTTGAGTACAACACATTTTCTAAATTTTAGTGAATTAAGATCACCCACTGTGAGATTCTAGTTTTGTGCCCAGATTGGCATATGAGTCCCAATGGGCACCAAACAGTAGGTTTTTAGGGTTTTGGAGCTTGTTTTGACCTCATCACTCTCCTAGATGCACCTCTGTACTTTCTCAATCTTTTATTTTGCATTTCAATTTCACTTCCTAAGTCATTTAGTTAGGTTTTGCATAATACTTTGCATACTTCATTTATTTCTTATCTTTCCAAGCCTTAGCTTGGTGGTGAACTCTCATTTAGTCCTTAATCACACCCTATGATACCTTATTGCAAGATCTCTTTCCCATTTTCTACATTTGGATTGAGATCTCTAAGACTTCCTTGAGTGTAACAATAGTGAAATAGGAGGAACAATGTCCTTGTGCTCCATCTCCTAAGAGGTGGGGCACCCTATTTCCATTGTTACATTTTGGTGAACCTGATGTGAACACCTCTTTTCTAATTTGGAGTGCATCATAGTCCTAAATCTAGCTTGCATTAACTTTGCATTAGGGTTTTGCATTAGTTGATTTACATCTAGGGTTTCTAAATCTTGCATTAGTGAAAGTGCATATAGGTTGCATTTTTGCATCTTGCATCATTGAATTTCATTTGAAATCTATAATTACAATCATTCTAGACATCATAGAAACCAAAACCCTTAATATTCACTTAGAATTTGTTGAATTCAGTGCAAAAATCCTAATTTGGAACTCATACACCCCTCTGGGCGATTTAGTCCCAATACAGGTTGTTTTGTCTACTTTTTGGGAATTTTGTGTTGTAAATTTTTTAGCATTTGAACCCCTAAAAAACCCTGATTGGGACTCATACACCTCTCTAGGAAATTTAGTCCCAAATCAGGTTTGAAGCTACCTTTTACAGCATTGAAAACCTCATTTTTGTACTTCCCAAGCTTGTTGGTAACATATAATATCAGTCTGGAAAGTTTTAGGAACATCTATTTTATGTATCTAGGTCAAATAATCCATGTAGTGAAGTCATTTTTAAATCATTTCAATATTAAAAATTCCAGATCTATAGGACATTTATTTATTGCATAAATTAGATAGTTTACTTTTTCATGTTAGCATGTTTCCTTTTAAGAGATGTGGTTTTGATATGGTTAAGAATGCATTGCTTAAGTACAACATCCCCTCTTATGAGTTCAATTTAGAGTATAACAATGAGGTCATTAAGAAACATTTTAGTCATCCTTCTACTATCTTTCATAATTATGAGAACATCTTAGAGCAAGCGGATCAAACCATTGATACAATCCTTAATATTACAATGCCTATTTCAAACCCTACTATCTCTCCAGTTTGTGGGGATGATATGATACAAGAAGATACAAGCATAGAAAATCATGAAAACCATAATTGTTCTTCTCCCAATACCTCTCCTACTAGTGGCAAAGGTATCTTGGTGAAAGAAGACAAATCATTGAGAACCATGAAAGTCTTGATTGTCTCTCTCCTCCTCCCTCTTGGGAGGATATTATGACACAAGAAGATGAGATCATGGACACATTTCTAAACATCACCTTACCTAATCTCCATTCATCCCTTTCTTGTGAGAATGTTTTAGTGAAAGAGGATGAAATCATATATAACCATGACAATCAAAATTTTCCTTCTCCTAATATACTTCCTCGATGTGAAGAAGATACACTTATTGAGAGTCGTGAGAATCTTGTTCCTCCCTTCCCTAGTGCTCCTACCTTTTGGAAATATCTATTTGGTAAGCATGAAAATCATAGTTGTCCTTCTCTTGATGCCTCATCTACTTGTGATGAAGCTACTTTACAAAATCTAATCAAGTAATGTGATGAATCTCTTGTTTACTCCTCTCCTAAAAACTCTCCTACTAGGGAAGATATCATGGTGGAAGAAAATGACAACCTTTCAGCCTCCTTAGATGATGGTGAAAATATGACACTAGATTCCCCTTCATTAGAAAGACATCAAACCGAAACTGCTGAGGTGTTGAATGCACAAGTGTTCGTTAGATCCCCCTTGACTATTGGACCTCCTACATACCCTGTGGAACATCCTAAGAATCCTTTAATTCTTTACCCACCCTCACAATGACCACAAACTCAAAACAAACCCAAACTTATCCTTTACCCACCTAAGAATAATGTTTTGCAGCAGCTACGTTATAATATTATTTCTCATACATGTAACACTAGAAACGATTTGCAACCAAGACAAACACATTTAGCATCCCTCATATTGCCTAACTCTATCTTGCCTGGTCCCCCTCATTTTCCTTTACAAACTGGAAGGGAGTATAATCTCATTGAACAACTAATGGATACTTCTACTAATATAGCCTCATGGGACCTTATTCAAACCTCCCCTCATTATTATAACATGATTCAAAGTGCCTTACAACAAGTTCCTACCCCCCCTAATGTGTAATCAAATGTAGTAGCCCAAATTCAAGCTATAACTTCAAACAATGTAGACATTACTTTTTATCAACACGAGCTACCTCCCTTGGAAATAAGAAAGAAAAATGACGCCTTCATGATAATAGCTATCTATAATAGGACGGGAATAAAAATAACCCTTGTTGATAATGGCTCCACTCTGAATGTGTGTAGTGTGAAAATTTTGGATAGAATTGGTGTGAATAGATCAAGAATTGAACTCAATTCCTTATCAAAATCAAGGATTCGACAATGTAGGAAAGCAACTGCTTTGTGTGATTACATTTCCTATTACAGTTGGAAAGGATACCTTACAAACTCCTATTCATGCCATGCCTCATGATCTTTCATACAATCTTCTTTTAGGAAGAACTTGGATCCATGAGATGCATGTGGTGCCTTCAACTCTTCATCGTATCATGAAATACGTCTATAACAATAAAGTGTACCAAGTTGAAATAAACCCCAAGCCTAAAAGTTGCTTACAAGTTGAAAAAGGAAAGACAAATCCTCTAAACACATTAATCCCAACATCAAACATAGAACCTATAAACAAAGAGAAACAAGAGATGGAAATTTTTGTTAGGGTTAAAAGGAAGATATCTAGCAGTTAAATGCATATTTGATCAATAAAATAGGGAAATAAAACACATAAAATTATAGCAGAAACAAGACAACATAGAGAATTTAATGTGGTTCACCCAATCTGGGCTACATCCACAAAACCGCAGCCATCCAATGATTTTATTATCCAGTGCAAAAACTTATTACAATCTTGTGAATAATCACCTTTTTTCTATTCTATAACTCCCATCCCAACCCCTTATAGAAGCTTCTAGAATTAGGGTTTTAGAAGCTTCTAGAATTAGGGTTTTACAAAGTCATTTTTTTCTTTTGTTAGTGACAAAGTGAAAAAATGGGAAAAAAAAAATTCTCAAGGGCTGCCACCCTTGAAGCCTCACTCGGGGCTTGACCTAGCCCCAAACCCCGACAAGGATACATGAAGAGTGTATAGTATAGCATGATCAGCCACCACATACCAACAAAAGTGTCAAAACTATTAGATGTTGATTAGGGTTCCTTGGATTTCACACTTAGCTTTGATGGGAAACCTAAGATCACAATAAAGAAGCATGAAAAATAAAAAAGTAGTAATGTCAACACGTAAATTTAGAAAAACTCTTCAAAAGCATCCACTTCAACCACTTTAGAACAAAAGACAACAAATTACATAACAAACTTTGATGAAGCTTAGTTACAAGCAACTCCGCTTCTAATCCAAAAGAAATGAAACAACTTTATGGAAAAGGCGAACTTTTGAAACAACTTGGTTATAGTGGAAAAGGATGTGGTGCTAAAGAACAAGGTATCCATGTCCCCATAGATCCTACCACACAAGAAACCACTAGTGATCTTGGTTATTGTCCTTCAAAATAAATGAAAGAAATAAAGAAATCTTCACTTTCAACATAAATGTCATCACTAAAAACACTAATGATTTGAATTTGTTAGATTTTACACCTTCCTTTAAAGAAGAGTACAAATCTCACAATCTAAGCATCTTGTGTAGGCATGACACCTTGTATTAATCAAGAGATCTTTTTCATGAAATAAAGGATAATATTATACTTTTGATCAAGAGTATCTTGTCGAGACTCCTCCAAGATCATTTGATATCTCTTCCTCCAAGAACACGAAAAAAATTTTACTACAAGAATTCATTTGTGCATATCATAGAGTTCATGGTCATCTCTACTAATGAAGAATTTGAGTAACAAAATTCAACATCTTTAAGGAGTGTGGCACCTTCCCCATGTTAGGCACTTAATTCCTCTAATTGATACCGAAGCTTCACTCTAGCATGTTTTCATCCTTGTCTTGCAATCTAGTGGGGCAAGGGTTAAGTAGCCTGTCCTCATGTGTCACTCTGTCGCTATCTCTTTGTTGGCCATTTGACCACATTTAATGTACATATAAGAGCAATCTTTGGGATGGATTGTTGGAGTTGTGCCTCAACTTGTTGGCTTGTATCATGGTTCAAGTCTTCATTGTCAGTTGATCATTGGAGTTCCTAAGTTTGTAACCTTGTCACAAAGTTTGAAAGTTTTGAAATTTCATCAAAAAACTTCCTTCCGGCTTTATCGATTAAGATACCATGGCGGTCGCCCGTGATATCACAATCACTAAAGATCTTACACTTCTCGATCATGTGTTGGCGGTGAAACCGCTGGAGATCAAACGTACTCAAGGTATTTCTATTCTTTCACCTTTTACCAATTAAGACACGGCAATTGCCTGCGGATATTGGCGATCAATAAAGACCTTGTAATTTCTTATCACATGATAGTGGGAAACTGTTGAGATCAAACGATGATTGATCAATGGTCATGTAAACTCATCCCCTTTGGCTTCATCAGATGGGACACATGGCGCCCACCCATAGTATCACAATCAACCAAAGCAATGTGGTGGGGTCATTATGGATAGCTGAATGGCCGAGATCGCATGTTTCCACCTGATGTGGGGGACCACTTGGAATTCGGGAACTTGTTGAGAATATTGTGATTCCTAAAATCGGATTCTCTAGAAATGCACGAAAGCAAAGGACGCAGGTCATGGTGGAGACCACGAGGAATGACCAATAGTTTGATGAGATGAACTTCTGTAACTCCTCTTAAGCTAATGGGTTTCCTCCTCACCGAATGTGTATGAACAACATCTGGTGACATAAAGGTTCTAAAAGACTCTTAGCAATAGAGAAACTCTTGCCGATGGTTCTGTGATTGGGCATTGTAGCATCGGGGAGACACGGTTTAGTGTCTCATCGACATGCAAATTTGTTTGAACTTCTTTGACTGAATGACTATCCTACGTGGTCTATTTTGAACCAATGAGAGAATCAGAATGTGAACCGTTGGAAGTTGAATAGTTGCGACCGTTCCTGTGTGGGAGATGAACAGATTGTGAAGGAAAATGACTATGCTCAAAAATTGTCGAATGGTGAATAGTTTGATAGAGAAGAGTTGTTCGATTCTGAACACAGATTTGATCTGAGTGAATTCATTGTATATTGTCTAAGAGCATTGTGAGATTAATGTTTTGTACAAGATTGATCAGTGAATGTTGTTGTTGTTAATTTGACATCAGAAAGTGAAGTTTGATCTATGTATGTAATTTTCATTACTGTAATACAAAGAGGCTTTTCTTGGTGTGGTGGGTTTTTCTCCCATAAGAATTTTCCCATGTAAATCTAGTGTCCAATTGTGTATGTGTTCATTTCTTTGTTTTGATTTCTTTTCAAGTGTATCTTAATGAACTGTAATTGTAAAATTTAAAGTCCTATCTGCATTCTTCCCTGAGGTTTTGGCGTTAGGAGAATTTGTTCTGCACCTAAGCTTTCCTTACATGGATGACATGCCTTAAGTTGACTCACATGTGACATTACATCGACAATCATGTTTCACTGTGTGATTTTCTTTATTCTTGTGATGCATTCTTTTTTGGGTGGTGTCATTGGGTTTGATATCCTTTGAGAGCGTGATATTTCTTTGACTTGTCCTCTCTTGGAGACATTAGTCATGATGTTTCCTAAGAAGAGACCTTACATGAACTAAGAAAAATCCGTTTGAACGTACCTTACACCATTTTGTATTTGCAATAATTTTTATATGGCCACCTTGCATAACACACTTTGCTTGCCTGTGGAGCCATCTTGTTTGTTCATGAGTTCCAATCATACGAAGCTTTGCTTTCCTCATGAAGCTTGAAGTTCATTATTATTTGGCACCTTTTCAAAGTTATCAGGAGGTATAGCTTTGGTATGGTTAGTGTATGATGAGAAGCTTGGACATGGGCATGACTTTCTCATTATATGGTGAGAAGTCGATACAAAGGCATGACTTTCTCACTAAGCCACCCTTTTGGATACTCACCTAGCATACAGCTTGAAGTTCCATTGCCTCAGAGTGAGTGTGCATTTTTGGACAAATAACTTAGATCTAATCCACAACATACGGGACAAATGGTCGAGGCTTGATCCACTCTTTTTATTTTTGTTTGTTCTTGTTTTTCTTTCTTTAAGTTATTGACATTGCATGTTTACATATCTTGATGTCATGTATCATACACCTTGTGTGTGTCCTTTTGTACTTATATTATTTTGGTGTAGGATCTTGGATCCTAGGGGATTGACCACCTCCTTTGATCTTTGTCATCCTATGTCGCTCGCATTGGTGCACTTGGACCCATCTTGATGCGAGTTTGTCTATTTCAATGTGAGTTTGAAGTAGGTTCATCCTCTCACTAAAGTGGGGACTAAATGTAATAACGAAAAATGTATCCCCTTACATTTTTGCATTTTTTTGGGCCCTCCTTGTTAAATTGAGCTTAATGTTACCTTTATTTAGTGTTGTAATGTGTTTAACACATTCACATTAGGCCTTAGGCCCTTGTAAACCAAATGAACTTAGTTGTGACTTATTTAGGGTGTTGTAAAGTGTACCTTTACACTTTCACACTAATCTAGGGTTTTATTAATTAATTGGGCTTCTTTATGCCTTATTTGGCCTTATTTTATATCCACAAGCCTTAATTAATGCATCTTTCTGAGGATAATCCTAAAATTTACCAACATCCAATCATAATTGTGTTTTTGGATTGTATGGCCAAGATTTAGTGATCTATGACTTATACGCCACCTCGAGTGTGTGAGTCCCACCTAATTTTTAGGGGCTTGATCCTGATTTCACATCAATCTAAGCCTTTCTTGAAAAATGTGTCCCAAATCTTAACCTAATGGAACTCATATGCCACTTTTTACCATATGAGTCTTGTGTGGCTTAAACCTAAATTAAATTCAAATTCTTGATGGTATTTTATCCCCCTCGTAATGTTGTAATTTTGAGAAATTTGGCATAAAAATTATAAATACAAGGTTATTTCACTCATTTTCACCTAAGAATTTCAAGAGAGCATGCCTTATAGAAAATTTGAGTTTACAAGAGTATTCATGAGCATTCAAGAGCATTTTTAAAGCATTCAAAGGCATATTTCTTCATCATTTATTATATCAATTCAAGATCCATCATCATGTCAAAGACATAGTGTATCAAGCACGTTGTTGAGCTAGTGTTGTGATGTAGCATTAAAGATCCAAGATTAAGCATTGTTCAATATATAATTCAAGATCAAGATCTACATTCTTCAAGGCCACTTCATGTTAGATTGCAGATTTATATTGCAAGACATCATCCAAGGTATCATTGTTCATGTTTCATATTTCATGTTTCATATTCATATTTCATTGTTTCATCACGAGGTTTAATTACCTAAACGGGGTTTGACCAAGGAAAACCCCTATTCTCTAACAATCAACAAGTTTTTCCTTCTCTCTACATGTGTGATTGCAGATCTAGGTGCTTTGAGGCTTGGAGATCCTTTGAAGATTGAGTTACAAGATTGAGGAAAGTTTTCAAGTGGTCACAAGGTTTTTATCTTCATAGAAAGTCACCTACAAGTTGCAAATCAAGGTTTTAAACCCAAAAACAAAGCTTGGAAGGAAGAGTAGAGATAGGAGAGAAAATTTAGGTCTTGACCCTTCAAAAAAGTAGAGTGGAACTGATACACCACTTGTGGCATATGAGTCCCAATACAAAACATTTTATAGATTTCAGTGAATTAAGATCAACCATTGTGAGATTCCAATTTTGGCACAGAAACCCTAGTCTAGGACTAAATTGCCTAGATTGGTGTATGAGTCCTAGTCGGCACCAAACAATAGGTTTTCAATGTTTTGGAGATTTTCTTACCTCACAACTCTCCCAGGTGCAGCTCTATACTTTCTCAGTCTTTTATTTTTCATTTCAGTTTCATTTCTTAGGTCATTTAGTTAGGTTTTACATAGTACTTTGCACGATTCATTTATTTCTTATCTTTCCAAGCCTTAACTTGGTGGTAAATCCTCTTTTATTCCTTAATCACACCCTAGGATACCTTATTGCAAGATCTCTTTCCCCCTTGCAACCTTCAGATTGAGATCTCTAAGGCTTCCTTGAGTGTAACAATAGTGAAATAGGAGGAACCATATCCTTGTGCTCCATCTCCTAAGAGGTGAGGCACCCTATTTCCATTGTTACACCAGGAAGATGCTCCCAATCATCAACCTTCCAATCACCTCTGAACTCAGAATCCCATTTAGATAAAAATCAACAAAATTGTTCCACTCCCTTGAGATATGGATGAAGGATGCTGCCTCAAATGGAGTGCATAACTAGTGGATTTGTTGCACAATCAATGTTAATTACCAATTCACCCAATCAAGGCTATGCTTATTTAACAAATTAATCACAATCTAGGAATCTAATTCACATATAACCTTACGCTAGCCA
This sequence comes from Sequoia sempervirens, assembly GCA_007258455.2. Classification (NCBI taxonomy): domain Eukaryota; kingdom Viridiplantae; phylum Streptophyta; class Pinopsida; order Cupressales; family Cupressaceae; genus Sequoia; species Sequoia sempervirens. The sequence continues at coordinate 9,062 of VDFB02358060.1, forward strand.
AGAGCACAAGTTGTTTTCAAGGTCATAAGGATTGCAAGAGCCTCCATGAGATTGTTAGTTTGGTGGGCTTGAAACATACAAAAGAAAAAGATGATAGTACCAAATTTATCTCTTCCCACACCTCCCACACCAGCAAAACCCAGATTACCTCTAGAAGATCCATCAGTGTTAATTTTTAAGACCCCATAAGGAGGTGGAGGCCATCTATGATCCTGTTGAATTTTCCTGTCAGTGTGTCTCCTCCCATTAGAACTAGGCCTTCTAGAACTCAAACCAAACAGGTCCAAGTCCTGCAACAACACTACCTCCCCATCATCCAAAGGAGCCTCAACCACACAATTAGTTGAATAGATTCCTGAAGCATACCAATAACCTACTGCCATACCTGTATCTTTTTCAGCTATTTATCTTGAAAGATCCTATGATTCCTCTCTAGCCAAATTTGCTTAAGGATACATGAAGGCCCAATAGTCCAATCCATCTAGAGAGGGAAAGAGAGAGCAAGAGGCCTTCCCAAGGATCTCCAAAAATTTGTAAGGGAAAGAGAATGAACACAAGAGAGTCTCCAAACTGCCCACTAGAAATGCCAAATAGCTTTGGAGATGGCACATTGGAAGAACAAATGTGAAGAGGAATTTTCACTACAACCATAGAGAAAGCAAATTGAGGGACCATGAAAGCCTCTCTTTTGGATATTATCCCAAGTAAGACACCTATTGCGAACAACTAACCATAAGGAAAATTTACACTTAGGCCACACAAACTTATTCCAAACATGTTCCCACCAAGGGACTTCAACCTCTCCATATTTCCTTCTATCCAGTTCTTGATAACCAGTTGCCACCGTAAACACCCCTTTAGGATTAGGAGCCCAAGCCAAGACATCCCTCCTCTATAAGGAGTTGCAAGCCTTCCCAGCAAGAATACAAGACAACTCAACCCGATCCACATCCGAGCCCCTTGAGGGCTACAAGTGGGGCTATTTCCACTCAAAGACCTCCACGTAACCCAAATGCTTTGCAACCTTGTAATATCTCACCTTCACCCATCTAGCCTCTTGAAATGGCAAACCAAGATTCTGAAGATGAGGAAAGGTGGTCAAGATTGGAAGATGACCATCCCAAGATTCATGCCAAAAAAGAGCATCATCACCCTTGTGACAAATCCAAAACAAACCCTGTTTGATTAAATCAACACCTCTTTTAAGCGTGTCCCAAATCATATACCCCTTACCAAGCAAGGGGTATCTAGGAACATCTTCACCAACAACTCCCTCAAATATTTAGCACTGATGATTTTGGCCCACCTTTGATCCTGATTAGTGCACCATCTCCAATAAAGCTTTGCAACCAAAGCCTGCCCAGTAATAGGAGCTTGATGAAGACCCAAACCACCTTGATGAAGCGGTCTACAAATAGAATCCCACTTTACCAAGCTCCATTTCATGGAATCCAATTTTCTAGCCCATAAGAATTTCCTAGAAAGAGCATCAAGATCTTTGATAAAGCTAGCAGGTGAAATTTGAACCATGGGTAAAAGCACAAACTTGTGTCACACTTTATAAAGGAATCGACCAACAACAAAAAAAAGAACTTCGATTAGATAAAAATGGTATTTATGTTTTGAATTTCCAAATGGTGTAAACTAATGAAATGTAGAACTTTTCATGAAATTTATTCCTATAATTTTTCATATTTTAAAAAAAAAAATCATTATTTTTTTATCAATTTAAGAATAGATTTTGGAATGCTGAAAATTTCAGAAAAAGTGACATTCACGGGACGTCAAGAAACAAATTGAAAAAAAAATCATTTTTTCCTAAATTTTTTTCTTCAAATAGGTAACTTTAGTATATAGTGCATGGAAAAAAAAAATCAAATTTTGATGTATATTTTTCTCTTAATAATGTTTTAAAGTCAAACTTATTAGAATTTGATAGTTTTCATGGGACGTCAACTGTTGTCTATTTTTTACGCCAAAGGCATATCCAATTTGAAAGAGAGCAACCTACCTTTATAAATTGATGGTTCACCTCTTTCAACACAACTGGGAGATGATTAAAAAAGTTTCCACCGTTGATCACTCTACAACTGCAGACATTTGCAAGTTGCAAGCCACCACTGCAACTTGAATAGACCGTACACGAACATTAAATGGTAGAGCATTTATGTTCCATTTTCATCTACCAAGAGCTTGTTTCAGGCAATGTCAAAGTAGTTGTCGATGATTTGGAGTTGCAAGGTGACGGCAAGGATGCTTGAGTTTTTTCCATGGTAGAATGGGAGGAAATGATTCCCATTGTTCCCAGTGAATTCAGAAAGGGATTGCATGCACATAGCAACCTGGATGACCTGAACAACAATTGATCGGCAATGAATTTCCACGCTAGTTGTCACCCAAAAGACCAAGCCCCACATAGCCTTGGGCCATGGCGTAATCCTACTGCTATTGGCTACCTTATTCTTATTAGGTTGCTTTATTCTTCGCTACCATGCTACGACACCCTCCCTCACTATATTCCTTCCACAACACCATGTCAAGAAGAAGTTGAGCCCTCTTAATGATCATATAGCTTTCATCTCATTAGCTTCCACTGACAAGAAGGGATGGTTGGATCCCGTCATAGCTATTGGACAAGCAGGTCTCATAGGTATGCAGTTTATTTACTATTTTATTCATTCTCAATGGAGTTTTTGAATGTTAGATTGTTCTAAATAAATTTAATGTGGCATTGGATGGGCAGGAGGGGTCAAATCATGCAAGTTTGTTCATGTGGGGGAGATAAAACCATGTGGAGTCAGGGGAAACCATCGACATCTTATCTGCAAGGGAGTGAAAACTCTCTTTTGAGTATGCATTTTCTCTTTCCTGTGCACAGTTAACGTCATTCTATTTATGTATGTTATAGAGTTAATGACGAAGGCTTATGTACTCCATGCCATTGTTTAAATTTTTTGGATTAGACAAAAATAGTAAATAAAAAAAATATATAAAGATGCTAAATAAATTTAAATAATGCAGGGATACATAAGGAATGAATTTAGAGGACACATAAGTCTATTTTGAACATTGTAGTATTACTCAGAAAATTGGAATTGATTAGACAAACCAAAATATAAATGGAATTCAATTACTAGGCATTTGATTGGGAGTCTAAAAATCCTTTAAAATATCATAAAATAGGGAAAAGTGTTGTTCTTGTTATTTGAAGCTAAATAAAGGAAAAACTCAACATTTCCATCTAAGTAACCCAAAATAATTTTTTTTTTAATTTTTTAAAACCAGAGCAGGGTTTGAGGGTAGCACTCACTAACAGTGGCCCTCATGGGGTTTGAGGGCAGCAATACCCCTGTATCACATTCCATGTCATGATATAAGGTAGGCTAGAGAAGTGTGGCTTCTACTACCAGGCCTATATTAAGGCCTTCAAGTCCATAAGCATGTCATTTTCTTGATCTTATTGCTTGTAACCAAAATTCAACAGCCTTTCAATCACTTGACAATCAATTTATAACACTAAGTACCTAATCATTGAAGACGAAAATGAGAAGAAACATAGAAAATCAGGGTTTTATGAAGGGTTTGCAATTCTTTTGGTAGCTGAGTTTTCCAAGAAAACTTGTGAGTTTCAAGCTAGTCTACCAAGAAACTTACAAGGTTTTTGCAAGACTTTGTTGGCATTCTAATTTGTACCTTTTGGAACAACACAAAATGGAATTGCATGTAAGGTAAAACCTTTCTTCGAATTTGTAGGGAAAACTGCCTTTTTAAAGTGTTCCTTACATAGAAAATTGAAAAAAAAAATCTAAAACTAGCAGGTGTTTCTTTGAGCTTGCAGAAAATTTTAAAAATAACTAAAATTAGCAAGGATTTCTATGAGCTTGTAGAAATAAAAACTAAAGGAAAATCTATCTTTTTGTTTTAAAGCTAGAGCACAAGGCAATTCAGCTCTCCTGCACTAACAAGAGGCTTTTTTGATATTTTTCTTAGTGTGAAAAATTTAATCTAGATGATGAAAATATATGCTCACTTCTGTTGAAAAATGAGGTGTTTTCTTAGCTTAATACTATGTAAAACTTTAATATTGTTGTTCTAAGTAAGTCTTTTCTTTGTTACATATATTCTTTGTGGATGATTATCTTGATTAATCGATTTTACTATTGTAGAATGTAGAGAGAAGTTGATAGAAGAACTAGACAAGATATTAGAAAGATCACACAAGATGTACCATGGAGAAACCCTTTCGGGAAAAAACTCCACCAAGAATTATTCTATTATTCAAACTCTGAATTACAATAGCTCCAATTCTTGCTTGAGAATGCTTCTTCTCTTTACCAATCTTCTTCACACTGCAATAACAATTATGAAAACTCTATTCAACTTGAATGAGATATAGAGACAATATGCAACCTTGTAATCTCCAAATGGTGATAATTACAATGCACAAGCTCAAGCCCTTGAAAAGGTATGCCATATTCCTTCAAGTTGAGTTATTCAGTGAAGACTAAAGCTTACAACATGTGCTTCATGCATTTGGGTGTCCCAAACTGAAGCTACAACTTCTCCTTCACTTCGGTGATAATTCCAAATCTCTTCCTCAAAGTTGGCGCCCTTAAGTAAAGCTACTTAACTAAGCCTTCAAAAGTATCTTATCATGCATTAGAGGTAAATCCAATAAAGCATCTTGGGCACCCAAGTTGGCTCCAAGTGCTTTATAGTTAACTGAAACATTTTCTCAACACCATTCATGCAAGAATGGTCATCCCTTGTTAACTGGAGGTAGTCCCTATTATCTGTCATACAACTCAAGTTATTAGCCATGCATTACAAGTTAACTGAAGCTAACTACATGAAACTCAAAATAACCAACATGCATGCAACATGCACTTGCATGCAACTGAAGATAACTGAACCATAACTGAACTGAACTGAACTGAACTAAACTAAACTAAACTAAACTAAATTGATTCTGAACTGAACTGAATTGAACTAAACTGAACTGAACTAAACTGATCTGAACTAAACTTAACTGAACTTCAAGCATGCAAACATCAAATCCTAACTCCCAGGATCTTTTCATGCATTCAGAAGTGTTAACTGTTACTCTGTATAGTTAACTGAACACAAGGTGAGTTTCACCTTACCATGTGTGCACCCACATGCTCCTATTATTTAGGAATAACTACAAATGTCAATTTCATGATTTCTTTCATCCAAATAATTAATCTCATCCTAATCTTAGTGTTGTTGAACACATTCCAAGAATCTAGGAGATACATGAAATAATTAATGTTTAGGATTTGCAATTAAATGACATCCTATTTCCAACAACTTCTTATAGCTAAAGTCAGAGGCTACAAGAAGATGAGTACAAATGAGGAGACAAAACTTCCGAGTTAGAATCTGAACAATCCTCAGGCATCTCTCTAAGGATAAATTCAATCATTTGTTTCTTCATAATCTGACTATGAAATCTCCTCCTTATCTCAAATTCATCTCTACAATTTTCCCAAAAGTCTTCCATGTCTGGCATATGCTAAAAATCTCAACCTCTTGAATAGAATACCTTTAGGATCATAGTATGCATTTCATAGAAAAGATTCAGGTTATATTTAGAGAGCTCTATACATACATCTTGGGCATTTTTACATTTATAGAAGCCAATCTTAATGGGGAAGATTATTGCCTACTTATGTCTTACCTCTCAACAAGAAATGTACTTTGGCCAATTGTCTATAAAACTCGGGCATAACCATATCATTAATGGGGTACCTAGGAAGCATATATGGAAAAGATGAGAAACTAAACACTCTGATGTAGCTGAAAGTTGGAATTGGATGAACCAATTACCCCCCTCTAAAATGATAGCCCTTGCCTGCTATGAAAAGTAGAAATGCAACTCCTAATCTATTCTTCTATATGAATGCATTAAAAAGTTGTCGTTCACCCTCCTATAATGTCTAAAAGATTCGCCATACTCTTACTTGAGGTAGGTACTTGTATATGTGTATGAGGTATATGAATATATATGGAACTCACAAGTGCACTCAAAATTAGTCAATAAATAGCCTGTGAATGCACTCCCTGATCAAGATGGCCCAATCTAGGTAGATTTTCCCTTGCAAAGGACACTCATGATGCAAAATATCCATGGCTTGAATGTTCTAGCTTACATGTGTCCACCCTCCTTTGGAGCTTGCTTGTGGCTCTCTTTAAACCAATGCTTCTTTACGTGTTTTTCACATTTGAGAGTTTTAGTATTCCATTCTTCTTCAAACTTAGCCCATTCCCCCTTTTGAGTTTATTTGTACAAGGGTGATTTGAAGTTACTTTCAATAGAATTTGAATCAAGCTTCATAGAATTTGCCCATTCAACTAGTCAATCTTCATCGTCACCAACTTATAATGGTTAACATATGGCACCACAAAATCCTAACTTTGTACTGAAATTGGGAAAGAAGCCACCTTTATAAGCCCACTATCCCACAATATTTTTGCCACTTTGTTGCCTTTTTGGATGAGCTCCTTGAAGACTATGTGTTGAATATTTGTGTCCCAACTCAGTATATTTTCCATGTGGGTACTTGCTCACGAGATTGGAAGGTGCTTCTTGGGATTGAAAATGATATTGGATGTTATACTTTGTTTTGAACCCTTGTGCAGATTTTTATGATAGAAAACTTGTTCTGCTTACAATCACAACAACATTCCTAGTGACTGAAAACTGATGTTTTTAATTAAAATTCTAACCATTCTATCATTGTAAAATTAAATTACTGCCTCAGATAAAATCAGTCAATATGCATATATCTTTGAGAGGTATAAAAGGGATTGTGAAACCCCACGTAAAATTAATTTTTTTCCTCTGTTGTTTGGACTGAAAGACTACTGATTTGACTACACAGATAGTTGAGGCTTTTGAAATTAGAACTAGCATGGTAGGTACAAGCTGCCATCATGTAGGAATATGGAATTGCTATTTTGATTGACTGAAATCCTTTATTTCATGAATAGTGAGGTACATAGAAGGAGCTTAACTCTAGTCATTGTTTTTACTTATCTCTGCTTTCAAATCCCTGCTTATTTTACCACACAAACAACTATTTTACGTTTGTATTTTCTGCTATTTCCAAAGGATAAAATCCTGTTGTTACAAGGATCAAAAGCTACTGTCATTTTGAGGCTAGAAACTGTTGTCTTATGCTTGAAACATGTTGTTTTTGACAATTGCAAACCACTGAAAAGTGCCTTCAAAAAGAACCAAAAAATGGATTTTGAAAGCCTTGGTGTATGTTGACTGATTTATATTGAAACTCTATTGTTCAGATGACTGAAAACTATTGTGTTGTGCTTGAAACCCTAGGCATGGAGATTGTTTTGATTTGTATTGACAAAACATGAAAATTTGAGATGGTGTATGCTGCAAATTGACCAAAACCGAGTAGAAAACACTCCAAATCATCAAGTTAAGAAGAGTATCTGTCAAGAATGAAGAGGAGAAGGAAGATGCCTCACGGAAATGAAGAAATTGAGTCTTATGATGTTTCAACCTACTCTCCTAAGCTTTAATGGCATCCTCTTCTTTCTCAATGAGCTTGGCAAGTGAAGAATGGGTATGGAAGTTCTTCATTTTTCATTCATCTGTATTTGACTACACAATAGTTTGAGTTACAATTTGCATGTCTTTTTGCAGGGGAGAGCTTTACAATTCTATGTTGTTCAATGCACAGGTAGAGCAAGGAACGGCCCCTGTGTTGTCATACTCTTTGCAGCTCTAGAACGCTTTGTTGGCGAAAGGCTTCAAAATCTTTTTCCTCACTGACGGGGACTAAGAGTATCGCAAGGTCACAATGAAGAACTTTAAGAAATCTGGTTACAAACAATGGGCGGGCATAATCATTAGGTGGGTTGTTATACCTTATAGTTGATATGTTCCACAATGGAAAGCATACTTTTTCATTGTTTAATGGTGTCGTGTGTATATTGCAGGGCTGAGAGCGATCAGGAAACAACAACAGTGGAGTACAAGTTGGTGAAGAGGGGACTGCTTGAGAAGAAAGTTTATTGCATTTGGGGAAATGTTAGTGACCAGTAGAGTGAACTAGAACTTTTGTAGGTTCTCACACTTTTAAGATTCCCATTTCCAGCTATTATATTAGCTAGAAATGAACATTTTATCTTTTTTTTGTTTCTTATATCAGCTAAAACTAAACTTACAAGTCGCTCATTGAATCCAAATTCATAGTGATTTTACATTGTTTTGGTTGCTATTTAATTTTGGAATGTATGCTTTGACAGTGGAGATTTAAGAAAGATGTATTCTTCGAGCCATTGAATTTTCACCCACTTTTTTCTGCTTCATTGTCTCAGTCATCCATGTCTTCAAAACACAATGAACGCAACATCTTTGATTTATCCATTCCACTCACTATTGTTCTGCTTGCCCCTGTGCTCTTGTCATCTCCACCGAAATGGGAGCTTTGGAACAGGCTATGCACACCCATAACGGGATAAGGATAGAGGAATTTTGTCAGATGTTGCAGTTGCAACTGCCCTGTTTGACATGTATGCAAAATGTGGAAGCATAGACAAGACACGCAAACTGTTTGACAGAATGCCTCAAAGAAATGTATTCTCATGAAATGCACTGATTGCAAGATATTCACAAATGGATTAGTTGAAAAGGCTTTACAAACTTTCAAGCAATTGCAATTGGCAGGTGTAAAGCCAGACTCTACAACCTTTCCAGCATCCTCGCAGCTATGTCGAATGGGAGCTTTGGAACAAGGTATGGACATGCATCAAAGCATAAAGTATAGCGGAATTTTGTCAGAAGTTGTAGTTGCAACTGTGCTGGTAGACATGTATGCAAAATGTGGAAGCATAGACAAGGCACGTGAAGTTGTTTGACAAGTGCCTCAAAAGTGATGTGGTTTCGTGAACCTTAATTGCTAGCATCCTCCCTTCCCACGCTAAAATGGGAGCTTTGGAATAGTATGGACATCCATCAAAGCATAAAGGATAGAGGAATCATCAATCATTGTAAATTGCTCAAATTGAAATTGTTTTAAAATCTTTCTAATTTTTTTTTTTATAAAAAATAATTTAAAATGTATTATTTGATTAATTAGTGTTTCCTTATCTTGGTTGATCATGATTTCTAGTGTTATTATTATTTTTTATTTTTTATGTAGGTGTTGGCAGTTCCACTTCTTCCACACAAATCCGCTTCACCGTAATGGACAAGCGCTGACCAAGGTGGAGAGTGTAGCAAAATCTTGCGATGCAGTGGCCATACTATCCCTTTTGTAAATTGCTTTCATTTTCAAAAAAGCTTACATTTACATTGCAGTATTGCCTGTGTTTATTGAATTCATTCCTTTGCTTCAGTTTATCTTTTAGTCTACTGTCCGCTAGACTTCCATTCAAAATTGGATTAATGTCTATTTTAGTGAGTAATCTTATACACAATGAGGTCCCTTGTTTAAACTCTCTGCATTGCAGTATTGCTTGTGTTTTTGAGCCTTGAACACTGTATTTTTGTCTAAATTTTGTTGCCTTTTAAGACTTTATCAATTTACTTTATAACTTTGAATAAAACCAAAAAGGAATGGTTTTGATTTAAGAAAATAAAATGATGAATTAAAATAGTTAATGTATAGTGAAAAACCATATTCCCATTTCAAAACTATTTAAGAGAATTGTGTACTGGAGTTGCAGTCTAGGGCACGATGAGGAAATATTAAGAGTATTTTGTAGCACAAGAATTACTAGTTTGTACCTCCATGGGTGTATTTATACTAGATGATGAGTATATGATTCGACTAAGAGGAAATGCAATATAAGGATTTTGTATAAAGATCTAGTCATTCATCATACCTCTTATGTAATGCTAGCGAGGTGAGGAATATTAAGGATGAATTGTGGTAATAGTGCACAAGATCTGGTTATTGAATAAAGAACAAATGACCCTTAATATTAAAGTTAATTTGGAATGAGATTATGTGGTATTAAACTACTAATAATGCAAGACTAAAAGGGTCTAGTTTTCTCATTAATTTGCATTTTGATCCATGCATTTTATGTGGGAAGAAATTTTAATGGAGCCTAATAATCTTCCTAATTAAATAGTTGTGTTTCAATCCTTGTGTAATTGAATGCTTAATTTCTAAATGATCTACCATTAGATCTCATGTATGTTACACCTCTTCGGCGTACCCATTGCACACCAAGATGCAATTGCTAGTTTTAATAATTTTCAAAAACAAAATTATACCCTTTTGAAGAGGACTCTCTCCTCTAGTGCACTATATATTTTTAAAAAAATTTAATATGTTTTACTATTTTTTTAAATTTCTAATCAGCCTCTTTTTTAACTTTAACAACCTACTTGCATTATTTTAAAAATAAAATATATTAAAACTAATCAAAAAATTAAAAAAATACATATTCAAATTCACCACTCTGAGCTCTACAAAGGGGTATTTTTTTTAAAACATCATTCTGACTAAAGAAATACTTAGTTGAAGTTGAAAGTTTCAGAAAATTCTGAAAAAAGCTATGTTGGCTACCAACTAGGATGCCACATAGACATTTTTGGTAGAAAGGGTTTCGATTGAAACCCTTTCTATAGAAACCTCGCACATAAAATAAGCCAATTTCAAAGTGGCAAAGGGAAAAAAATATTTTTTGGGGATTTGGTTGAACCTATTCAGTTGAAACCCTTGTGCCACGTATAGGCCACATTGTTTTGGTCAAAACCTATTTGATAAAAAAAAATTCAACCAATTTTTTTTGCTCTGAACTATTTATTTGGCCAAAAGTGTGACATAGCTTTGTGCTTTTACCCCCATACACCTGTAGATAGGAAGTGCTTGAACCACAACTTTAAGAAGCAATATCCTCCCAACAAAAGATAGCCACCTACAAGTCCAGTGATTAACATAGCCCTTAAAATTATCAAGAACACTCTGTCAAGTACCTCTTGGTAGTGGGCCTACAGAAAGGGAAAACCCTAGATACACAAAGGGGAGATTACAAATTTGAAACCTCAAAATATGGGGAATCATAGTGTAGACATCCAAATTTGACCACTCCCGTATGGTCAAATTCGTCCCCTTTATTCATCTATTTCACATCCCCCATCAACATTAATTAAATGATTTATTTAATTAATATTCATTCTATCCCTAAGGTTCCTAAGGTAATAATTAAATACTTTACCTTTTGGCCCCTTCCTCTCTAATTAAATAAATGATTCAATTTATTTAATTTAGTCATTTGGTCTTTTGAATTTAAATCAATTTTAAATTTTTCTTTTTCTCTCTCCTTGTCCCATCCTCCATAATCTCCCTTTAATCTGGATTAGTTTAATTAATCCATGATTAGGATGTGCACACCTTTAATGAGGATTAATGTCACATCCTCCATAATTTGCAACTTGCTCTAATCCTTCATTAGCCTCCTTAATGACAAGTTTGCACGACCTTAATTACAAGATTAGGTCAACCTAATCCCTATGTCATTTATGGCATACCCCCAAGTCAACTATCATTAATACTTTCTCCATTTAGACAAGATAACCTCTTCCCCATGTGAATTAAAATTCACATTTATTCCTCCAAGGCTTTCTCTTCCCTATGTGTATTGTTGAGGAATTTTAAATTCCTCATGTGTCACATCTCCCACATGGGGACAAGGACCTCCTTTATGAGGAGATCTTATCCCAATCCCAAAATACTCTAAATTACCTCCACATCACCATCCCTCTTTACACTTCATTGCCACATGGAAAGATGTGAGGACTTGTGAGTCCTCAACTCGCCCTAGGCCTTCATCTTGTCCATGGTGGCTAAATCCTAGCCCTCCATTCCTTAGAGGCTTTTCCCCTAAAACTAGAGGATTTTGACCTCATTTGGAATTACTCAACATTCAAGCAATCTAGCAACCAAGCATTCAAAATCTCACAACCATACTCCATTGCTACAACCTTTGAGTTCACTTTGCATTCATTTTGTGCACTTGCCCACATACCCATCTTCACCATTGCATTCCCTGCATTGTCTACATCATTTTGCATCCACTTGTATGCTATTTTCCATTCAAAGGAGTACACAAATGATCAAATCAACAAGGCCAACCATTTGATCAACTTGGGAAAGGTAACTAACTCTATTTTGCTTTGTTTTGTTCAAGTTCAACTAGGCCAATCTTGAGGTGTTGTGTTCCCTTGTTTGTATTTTTGTTTTTGTTTTGCATTTTAGACTAAGAGAAAAACACTGCCCACATTTTTGGCATGCCCAGTGGGACCCACGTCACAAGTCTTTTCTTTCACGTTTGTTGTTACTTGAGTTTTTACAGGTTTAGGTTTACATGTAGGGGCGAATCCGCCCTAAATGGGTGAATTTGCACTTAGAAAATTTGCCCATTTCTCAAGTTTAGGCGAATTTGCACATGGTCCCAGAAAATAGGCGAATTTGCTTTGGGTTCATGAAATAGGAAAACTCGCTCAGGTTGCAAATAGGTGAAGTTGATTAGTAGAAAGGCGAATTTGCTTAGAACAGGGGCGAACTTGCCTCCCGGAATGGGCGAACTTGCCTCATACAGAGGCAAATCTAAGGTAAACCTAAGACTTGAACTTTCAATTTTTAGATTCTGTTTCGTTTCATTTTCAATTACTGACCCGCTAACTTGTCTGTTTGTGAGTGTGTCCAGTTTTAACTAACGTTTTGTGCAGTTGTTTCTCGTTCGTCCAAGGCCGGTAGACTGAAACTATTAACGTTTTCCTGCAGAACAATTGGTCCCAGCTCTTTTAGATTAGTCTACTTGTTGTTTTTCATACTAGCTAGGCACACGTAGACTTAATTAGAGGGTTAATTAACTTTTTTTATGTGCTTGTAAATGGACTGTTGATGTATTCAATCCCCTTGTGTCATTTGGAAATCCTAGGTGACGAGAAATAGCAATTCACTCTAGTCTAATTGTGTCTACCTAGGAGGTGCTAGTGCATCTAAGCTCTCCCCTTGTGCTACGTGTGAGCCTAGGGACCAGCCAAAAAATGTCTAGTATCTTCTTCCTTTAGCAAGATTGCCTGGGATTTCATCACCCAGGGGACAATCCCAAGCACGTGTTACCGACGGGGTATATAAAGGGGGAAGAGCAAAAGTTGTACCTCAATCCAGTTGCGTCATGTTTGGTGGAGCGTCAAAGCTAGGGTGATACCTAAATAAGACGTGGAGAGTTGGTTTGAGTTTCCAGTACCTCGCTAGGTCTTTTGACTCACACTTGTGATGGGTTGGTGTTCATGGTTGTGCCCCACATACCGTGCATATATCAGGGACTCACAAGATAGCCTTGTTTAGCCTAGATAGAGACTTGTGTTGTAGTCACTGCTTGGTGTAGTGTAGGGGATACAGACCATACCCCAAAGTTACTCACCACGTACTCCCTTAGGTTGAGATAGAAATCCTCATGGTGGACTATGATAGTCCTCAAGTGAGAGTGTGAAGGTGAGCCTGTGGCGTCTATTGATGACCTTGTGCCACTAGAACGCTAGCTATCCGCCTTCACAAGAAAGGGTGATCCAAAGAACCACCCCGGTATCACAGAGTATTAACCTTGGGTTGTCCACTCAAGGTGGTGGGCCTAAATCAAGTTTGTAAACCCATATCACTAATTCTAAGTTTGTGCTACTTGGCATGTTTTCATTGTGCTATACCACTGCTTTTGTTTTCAGTTGAGTTAGACTATCCTCCTGTCTGTTGTTTGTTGTGCTTTTGGGCAACCCCATTTCGATCAAGCTTAGGAATAGCAGTCTTATTCATCCTTTTTAGGAAATTTTGTCAATTATTTCACGAATTCACCCCATTTTCATAGAACAGCTTAATTTTCTTTTCGCTTGGGGTGAACCAATCGCTTTTGGGTGAATTTGATACCTGTTTGGGCGAACCTGCTTCTAGATAGGGGAATTTGCTTTTGTAGGTTCACATGTTTCTTAAGTCCCCCAGATTTAGGCGAATTTGATCAACACATTCGCTCATTTCCTGAGTCCTCTTGAGTTTTGGGCAAATTTGCTTCCCTTGATAGGCGAATTTGATAAAAATAGAGGCAAATTTGCTAACGGTGGATAGGTGAATTTGTGACATAAAGAGGTGAAGTTGCTACACACAAAGGCGTATCCATTTCCCATACAAATTCCATAACGTGAATCCTTTGGGCCACTAAAAGCTTGTTGTTTTCCAAGTCATTTCCCATAATCGAACAATTTTTATCACCTTTTGTTCACCCGTAATCTTCATTTGAATCCATCTATACTTTCCAAAAGTCATTTGTTCATCATCCAAATCATATAGGTGCATCTTAGAACATCTCTAGATTGCATATCCATCATCGTTTTATCAATCTAAATCCCCTAGACTTCATTTTGGAGGTTATTATCCAAGTTGGCTTAGGTGTCTGAATCCGATCGTCATCATCCACATCTACTTAGGATTGTCATCCATCCTGAGTTAGTCACCATCTTTGGCCCAATCAATCCACTTCCATCTTGAGGTGGATTTGATGTTGTAATCATTTGTTTGTCCTTCAATCTGATCAATTAGTACCTTAAGTCACCTAGAGTGATTTCTGAACTTGGTTTCGAATC